>JAPTGZ010000003.1:35875284-35886498 GCA_029814645.1 Fowleria isostigma
TACTCTCTCTTAATTTAAAGAAATCTTGATTGGTATTTGGAACAAATTATCTCTAAATTTTCATCTCTACTATTTTAATATTTATAATATCCTGCAATTTTAAGGTTTTAAGTTAAATAAATAAATTAGTTTCTTCAAGATATCCTACTTTATTCATTATTCTAATAGCTCTTTTTGTAATTTTACCAATGTATAATAGTTTTTCCTGCATTTCCCCATATTTCTGCACAATATGTTAAGTATGGCATAACCAACAATAGATCGTATATAGGCTGTCTTTGTTGAGTAAATCCCTTGTTTTATACAGTGGTTGGTTGGATCTGATTGGTCTTTGTGTTTCATAAGTTTACAACATCAACTGTTCATCAAAAAATTAAGGGGAAAAGAACATAAGTTTGACGTTCAAATCGCATGGGCCTCAGTTTTACACAGATGGACTTACAGGCTGGTATCAACGCTGGCATGAGTATAGTAACCTAGACAGAGCATATGTTGAAAAATAACCATCATTAATTTAACTTTTTTCCAACTGTCTCCGGTACGGCATCATTAATTTCACTTCCATATAATTCATGGTTTCTGCAAGTCTAAGAAGACAAAAATCCAATCATTTCTAACATTAGGTCTTAACCCATAAAGACCCAAACCACCACTGACTAAAACCATCTACTGATATAAAATGTTAAATAACTTTAGATCCACTAATCCTATTAATACATGTAAATAATTGGTGTAAAATGCAGTTTGTCATCTTTTCATGGTCATCAGATATGAACCATTTGGATGTTCAGCAGCTCTGTAGTTACCGTGGAAACGCCAACATCTTCTACAACATTGATTCACCCGTAAAAAACCTATGGAGATGGATCAATGACAGTGGTTCTGGACAGTACACTTGGTTTGAGTTAATGGTGGATTTTACTGAAAAAGTCACTTTTTCTCAAGTTTTCTCTGTTTTTGGTATGATAACACTCAAATGTAATCTCAGAATGATGATTAAAGTACACGACCAGTATGATAAATAATGGAAAATACCTAATTTTCACTGAAAAAAATGCAAATTGGAGAGTTTAATAGTAGGATAAATGGTTATAAATCATGTAAGAAAGGTTAAATAGAGGGAAAAATTTATGTGGGAACTAACACAAAAGTAGCACTTGGTCTATATGGGTTAAAACAGGGGCGTCACATACAGCCCAAATTCAATCTCAGGTTAGCCAGACCAATAAAAATAATAGCATTTAAACCTGTAAATAATGACTAGTTCAAAATGTTTCTTTGTCTTACTAGAAAAAGTAAAATTACACTAGAAACATGTTTATAATTACAAACTGCCCTTTCACAAAATACGTGAATGTGTGAGGCAGAACAACACAATACTGCAGCACTGACACATGTCCATTACAACTTTCAGTGGATCTACAAAAGGGGTGGAGTCTGGCCCTCAATGGCCAGTGTACTGTATGTTGCAGATATTTCCCTCTTCCGTCACACCTGGTTCAATTAATGATCAGCTCATCACCAAGCTCTGCAGAAGCCTGATAACAATGCTTGTTTTTAGTTTTTAGCAAATGTCTGTGTTTAGTTTTAGCAATGTCTGTTTTTATTAATGCTAACACCAGCCTGCCCAAGGACTACAGGTGGAAATAAGCAATAGTATGTAGTATGTCGTTTATCACCACCAAAGTATGAATGTGTGAGTGAATGAATAATGGATCCATTGTCAGCGCCTTGAGTATGCCTTAGGTGATAAAAAGAGCGCTATATAAATATAATCCATTATTATTATTATTATTAGCGCTACAACTTGGTACAATGCGTCTTTTCTGTTTAACGTCAATATATATTGTGCATTGTCCCTGCATAAATAAATGAATAAATGAAATGATGTGAAATGATGTGATGGCTTCCAAGTGTGTGGAAGAGGGGAATATCTAAAACATGCAGGACATCGGCCCTCGAAGACTGGAGTTGCCCACTCCTGATCTACAAATCCACTAAACATTGTCAAAATTGCACTTATAGAAGTTTCAGGTTGCTCATAGTTTCCAAATTTTTGTGAAAGGACTATTTGGAAATATAAAAATTTTCATAATTTGGAGTTGTCATTATTTATAGGTTTTGTGTTATTATTTTACCGGTCTGACCCACTTGTGATCATCTTGGTTTGTATGTGGCTCCTGAACTAAAACAGCTGAACATCCTTGAGTGTTAATATCTTCAGTGTAATTTTCACATTTTGCCAGCCATATGTTTGACACCCAGTCATAGAATATCCTAACCAAGGACTGTACTGAATAATATTGAGAAAATGGCTACTTTTATGAAGTTGCATTGATTTTTGATATATTTTTGTGAAAGTTTTGCATCAGATTGAATGAGCCCAGTGTGGATCCTCACTGTCAACTGCAGATCTGTTTTTTTTTTTTTTGCTGATATCCAGGATGTTATTATTTACCAAATGGACTTTCTCGTCCACCCTCAGGTGAAGGAGGCCCACTTCAGAGCTCATCCAGACTGGAAATGGTGTAACAAGGACCGCAGAAAGTCCCTGTCCGAGGGCCGCGGGACCCCGAAGGAGCCCCGAGAGAGGAGCATGTCGGAAAGCATAGGTGTGTGACGCGTTCGCCACTAAAGCCCATTCACTTTATGTGATTAAGAAATTACCCTCCCACCTCCTGGCAGAGCTTTAGGGGATGAAGGGGATCCCATACATCACAAATTAGACACACGTTGGAAACAAAACAGTACATCTCCAAGGGTTTATCCAAATAAACACGTTTTTCAACAGCCCCCTCAATATTTAGAACATGCGCATTTGTCCCCCGCAATAAAACCATGAAAGAAGCAGAGGATTTATATTAGAAAAAATGTAGAGACGCAGCAATGTGTCAGAGGTGGGTGTTATTTTCTACAGCACTTTTTCCACACATGTCCTCACACAGCAGATCAAGCTTAGTTCTGAGTGTGAAGTGTTAATTTTCTAGAGCTGAGATGATGAGTGTTTTTTTTTTACACTCCTATGTGTCAAATGAGGTAATATCAACTAGTGTTGATTTTAACACTTCGGTAGCAGTTCCAATATTAACACTAGGTGGGTGTTGATTTTAACTCTGAGGGTGTTAAAATTAATATTTCAAATTTAAAGTGCAGTGAATCCCAGGCACTGCTTGACAGAACATTACAGGGGACTCGAGGATTAACTAACAAGATTTTAGCTGTATAAGGTAAAAAAAAAAAAAAGAAAAAGGTCAAGGTTGCTCTGATATGGATGTTCATTGTTCATAAGCATTTCTTAAAGGGGCCATATTTGGCTAAACCCACTTTTATTAGTCTTTGGTTAATTTATTTGTGTATTTGGACCCTAATAGTTCAGAAATTTTGAATGTCAACCCTCCAGGTGTTGCAAGGCTATCTTTATATTCATTTTTGCAGAAATCGAGTAGATTTCTAGAACCTGTTTTCATTCCTTAACCCTGTACTATTAAATAATTGGCAGAAAATTCCAATTATTTGAAATTGGAGGCCTTATTGGTCTTTCTGAACCATCCCAAATGTTTTATTTCAAATAACAGTTTTGTTGTATGAGTTTCTATTTGTATCATATTTGATACATCGGGTCTCAAGGCTCAAATTTTTTTTTTGAACAAACAAAAACATAATATAACACAAACAAATTGGTAATTCTAAACATATATAAGAACATTTTCCAGTGCTACTATCTTGCAGCAGTGAGAAATCCACCAGTGAAAGTCTGGAAGACATGTTGTATTGTTACTGGAAAGGCCTCTGGTGAACTCATTACTGCCCTCTGGTGGATTATCCATGTATTGCATGTATCTAATTGTACACATCAGGTTTAAAAAATAAATAAATCACACACTGATGATATAGAGGGCTTCAAAGCTCATGTATCAAATGGGATATGTTTGGCATTGTAGGGTTAATTTGTTATGTCTAACTAGTTACGTCACAATATTTGCCCATATAAGGTCAAGACTTCCGACGAACATTTCTCCGAGTACGCCATAATTGTTTGTCAGCAGCAGCGGTTGTAGTACATACTGAAAATATGTCCAAACTTCAAGCTGATTAACCTAAAATATTCAGTTGTGTGTTGTAGTAACGAACACAAGTCAGAGCAGTATAGTCAACAACCTGGAGGGGGCGGGGCATGAAGTGTCTCATTTGCATTTAAAGGGCCAGCACTCAAAATCACCTTTCTGATGTCATTACTCAGAAATAGTGATGAATGTGGACCTGTGGAGTTAAATTAATAAATTCAGACCCAAACATAGCATTTATAGTTTATGTAGACCACAGGGAAATGTTTTAAAATGCATAATACCATTTAAAAAAGAAAAATATTACTCCTTTGAGGTTTTTTTTTGTTGAGTTGGACTCAAGGATGATCAAGGTTGATGTGTCCTCACCAAGCAACATTTTGCCCATAACCGTTAAAGAACTGGATGAACAGATAATGACACAAGAATTATGGTTGAATGTGGCTGAACTAATGCTCCTCATGTACTCCTGAAATAGGAACATGAACTATGAGCTCATGCAAACACTAAATTTATCACGGTAAAATAAATTATCCACTGATATAATAATGTACCACATATTGCTGCTTCCAGATTACACTACCAAATGTACAACACCTTTCTCTTTTATCAAATACTTCTTTTTTATTTCAGTATTTTTATATAGAAATCTGCGTTTTTGATAGATTCAGTGTTATGTGACACTGATTCATAACTAGGCTTCACTTTCTCTTGATCTTGCAATAACTAGATATTTTCTTGAAGATACAATATCAGGAATTTGTAATGGCTGAATGTGTCGTGTCGTTTCCTATTTTCAGTGAACACAAAACTGAGAGCTTATTAGATTCCATCGCATTTTCAATTATCACCTTGTCTCTGACTTTGTGTTTGATGGGCATTAACTGATACAGAAAAAGCACAAATTGGCACGTAAAAATTCAGACTCCCACTTCAGAAATCCATACCAGTGCCCCCACATCTATGTTTCATGCAGCTTATTCCTGCAGGTTTGGAGAAATCTGTGCTTTACTCGGATACGTTGACATTATGTCGCTGATTAGATGTCAAGGCTCAGTACTAATCAGCTACAATTTAACTCCCATTAGCCTGTTGAAAGTAGTCTTTTCTACATGTGTCTTTTAGAGTTGACTCTTTTGTTGGATTGGATTCAGCCTTTTCTGTGTGACATTGTGAACCTCCTGAATGTTCACCTCAAATTCTTTCAGAAGCAAATAAAGATGCCTATGCAGCCTTGGTAATTCTCAACCAGAATAAAAAAAAAACAAAAAACATCACCCAAAATCACCGAGATGTTGGTTTAATTTAAAGCCCTTTTCACACAGGACGGAAATTAAAAAACCCCAAAACATCTGTGTTTCATTGGATGAGAAAAATCAGTTTTTTACTGAAATTTACAAGCACCATTCTTTGGTTCTAATGTCAAGGGCAGGTTCACCACTTACAGAAAACTGTCGAAAAATAGAAAAATATTCCTTACTCTAGCTGTCACGCTGGTCACCCATTCATATTTATTCGTGTAGCTCTCTGGAGGAATTTGTATGAATGACTGTTTTATTTCAAATGTAAAAGCACAATATGCCACCAACAAAAGCATATGTCCAAATGAAATTAACAACATAAAACAAATGAAAAAAGAAATGTATAGGATTACAAAAAATAAATACTTCATACAGTTTTAATGTTAGATGCACATGTGAAAAGGAGTGATAAGAAGTAAACTCTTATTTAATCCATCCCTTTATTATTATTGGAAATGAGAATCAGTTCTCAATTAATTTGCCAGGTTAAATAAAGGTTAAATAAAATAAAAAAATGTAATATATTATAACAATACCACACACAAACTATATCAAACTATATTAATACAGCATGTAAATATGTCAATATCAATTAATATAGTAATTATCCTATGTTATGATAGGGAAGTGGACTGTGTGTGTGCATGTGCGTGCGTGTGTGTATGTGTGTCTCGGGCATCGCACATAATACAGAAAGAGCTGACTGCAGCAGTTTGGCATACTTACGTAATTGTGGTCAAGGAAGAGACTAGCAAAAACGGCTAGTTGATACGACCAGTATTTTGGGAGATATTAGTCATTTTGTAATACAATAGCCTTACAATCACATAGCTATATACAGTCTTGGAAAAAAATCATTAGACTATCAGAAGTCATCAAAAACAATGGTTATGCAATTAAGTCCTAACTCCTGTGTGTATCACGTGAGTAAAACAGACAGAAAAGAAAACATGGAACGAATAAAAGCTGTTTTTATTAGTACAATGTCATAGATATTGAACTGATGTAATTTAGTTATTATCAAGAAAACCATGGAAAATGGATTGGATATCAGCTCTGAAATTAAACTACTATGAGATATTTTTGTTGCTATTATATTTGTCCAAACAAATGTTCCTTTTGTTGTAACAGGCATTAAAATGAACAAGAAAATAAAGGAAACATAGGGTGGTCTAATATTTTTTTTCCTCACGACTGTATGCACTAAATGTAAACCCAAATAATATGATGAACAATTGGCTATAAATTAGAATTATATGCAATTTTACTTATAATTTATTGTATATATGATAACCTCAATTATGTTTTTTAATATATAACCCACAACTATATTAGTTTATATAAATACAATATATAAAATGTTTAGTCTATAAGATATGTGCTCTTTCAGTGAACATCCTCTCTATATGAACCACATGAAGCTCCTGTATTTCACCTAAAACACTTTAAAGTTTGATTCATCGTCACCTTCACAGCCTCCATCATCTCAAACCAGGAAATAGGCTGAATAAATGAGCAGAGGAAACAAAAAATGCTGCGAATCACAACAAATTAGAGCTGTTGATTTATACAGGATATTCTGTCTTTGCTGAAGCCCAGTAGGTAATGCACAGTGGAACTTTAACTTAACAATTTACAGAAACGGCTGATTCACATGGGATTAAGATCACAGGCCACCTTTACAATTAGTACAAATGACCAGAGGTTCACGGGTAATTCAGGTCCAATAGGACTTCACATGATTGCATGACTTCTGTGTTTGCTGGTTTTGTTTTTTTTAAGACATGTCAGATTCATGTAGGATTAAGATCCCAGCTGTGACCTCTGCAATTAGAACAAATTACCAGAGGTCTCCAGGTAATACCAGCACAGTGAAAGTAAGGCTTAAGCCATCGATCATGTGTTTTTTACCCACACAGACTCCCAAACAGTCTTGAACGCCAACACTAAGCTCACACCGCCGTATTGTGTGCGAGGATTTTATTGGCTCAAAGTGTTATTGATCGATTCCATGATGATACACGTTTCTATTTGATCTGAGCTTAGGCTGCCTCTCCTCTGTTCTGCAGATCCCCTTTCAGAGTCCCAGGGGCTGGAGGGGAAGGGGGGCGGCTCAGGCTGGCCAGGGGGGTCGGAGCGTCGAGGAGGTCCGTTTGGGGGGCAGCACCCACGTCCCCGAGCCTTTTCCCAGAGTGCCGTGCACACCCTGGAGCAGAGGGAGAGAGACAGAGACCTGGAGAAGGTAGGAGTTCATTAACGCGTAGCTCAAAGGCAACAAACTCTGAAAGAAAGTATGAAAAAACTGTTGTAGTGTTTGGATTTTTTTCATGTTCAGAGAAAGTTTTAAGAGTTCATGTGTGTCAGGGAGGAAATCCAACAGAACAAAGACGAGAGTGAAACGTGCAAACAAGTCCAGTCAAAGCAACAGGCTAAATTTATGCCCAAGTCCTGGCGTTTAAGGCGTATGCAATCGCCCACGCGCTGACATGTTTGTGCATCCAGACGTGTGTCTTTCACACTTAAGACCGTTTAGGTTGAACCTTACGCTAACGACTCACTCTTCAGAAACAGTTGAAATGGACTCACTTTGTGTGAGGGCTGGAGCTGCTGTTGAAAACCCACTGAAAGCTCTGTGGGAGCTCAGCCTCCAACTTCAAAGCTTTCACTTTCTACTTTTTAGTGCCTTTGAAGGTATGAGACTGTGGTGTTTGCTGCTTCGCTTCCAGTCACAGAGGAGCAGGCCTTCATGTGAGCGCTTTTGTTTTGAAGGGATTTCTTTAATGCCGGTGGTGTAGCCTTACATTTGTATACATGCTTTGATAAATGCTATTTCATTTGTGTCTGAGTGTTTGCCTTTAATTTTCCAGTTTATAACTAGTGTGCAACAAAAATATTGTGTAGTGGCAACATAATGCAATACCAACTTCAGGGATTTTTTTTTTAGTGGCTTTTATGCCTCCAATTTTGGTTTGCAATTTGGTTTTTGATTTGATTCACAGACCAACGAATGCCAGAGGTGACTAACAGAGTGAAATTACTCCTTCACTGGAAAAGAAACAATGATGCTGTTGGAATTTTATTTGGATTCTATTAATCAGTATTTGGTTTGTTCAAATGAAGGTTGATCTGAATAAAAATATCAATTGCTATTTTAATTGCAGCTGTTTGCCTTTAATTTTCCAGTTTATAACTAGTGTGCAACAAAAAATATTGTGTTGCGGTAGTATACTGCAATAGGAAACCTAGTTTTTCTTTTTTCTGTGGCTTAAAAATACATCTTTTATTGCTCCGATTTTGGTTTGAAATTTGATTTTTGATTTGATTCAATTGATTCGGAGACCAATAAATACCAGAGTTGACTAACAGTTAAATTACTCCTTCATTGAAAAAAAAAATGATGATCTTGGAATTTTATTACGATTTTGTTCATTGATATTGGTTCAAGTGAAGGTTGATCTGAACAAGAATATCACTTTTTTACACTGGACCCATCACATTACATTTGTACCCATGCTTTGATAATAGCTATTTCATTTGTGTCTAAGTGTTTGCCTTTAATTTTCCAGTTTATAACCACTGTGCAACAAAAAATATTGTGTTGTGGCAACATAGTGTAATATGAAGTTTAATTTGTTTTTTAGTGGCTTAAAAATACATCTTTTAATGGTTCAATTTTGGTTTGCAATTTGATTTTTGATTAGATTCAATTGATATTATAGAGACTAATGAATGTCAGTGTTTTCTTTACTGCAGAGGCGACTAACAGAGCTAAATTACTCCTTCACTGGAAAAGAAAACATGATACTCTTGGGATTTAATTGTGATTCTGTTCATTGATATTGGTTTGTTCAAATGAAGGTTGATCTGAATACAAGTATCACTTCTTTACGCTGGCCTCATTACATTACATTTGTATCCATGCTTTCATAAGAGCTGTTTCCTTTATGTTTGAGTGTTTTTCTTCAAGTTTGTAAAATGATGGCCAGTACTGAGCAGAAGGCTGGTTTTATCTGTTTGCAATGAGCATAATATATTTTTCTCAGTCTATTTTTACTGAAATATAACAAGACAATAGAGGGAAATAATGATTACAGTATTTAAACTTCATAAAAAAAAATGCCATGGCTTCTACAGGACACAGTCAATATTTAGTGTGATGTCTAATCCTATGACACAAAGTATCCGAAACATAAGATATACATCATTCTACTCTTGGTAAATCAACAAACCTTTGACCTCGTGGCCTTTGACACTGTAGAACCAGTGCTACAAAGGAGTCTATTGTTCAATCCCAGTTCACCCCTTACCCCTACCTCTTGGCCCTAGCAGCTCACACTCCTTGAAATGGAGTTGTAAGGGGTGGGGGTTCAAACATTCCCTTATGAAATGAGACAACCCTTCGACACCTGTTACGTCATCAGCAGCCATCGATGCCGCTATAAACACATGCGACAACTTTGCTTTGAAAGAATTCCCCACGCCGTCAGCAGCTGTAACTATCCTTGCGTGGGCTTTGGTAATTTTTTTGCAGCTGTCAACTGCAAACCACAGAAATGTGACCAATAACACATTGAAACAGCATTAAACGGATGATCAAATGATTAAGTTGTTTACAAAGAACATACGTACATTTGTGGTTTTTTTTTATCACACTGATGCACTTTTTTTTTTTAGCAAACAAATGTATTAAAATTTTAATACATTTACAAAATGTTTCCTGTTGAAAGGTTCACATTTGTCTGTTATATCAAAACAAACCATGTAAGACAAATAGGAACATGGAACTTCTCAGTAAAGTGTTAGCTCACACTTATAATAACAATGAGGATCAATAAATAAATACAAATAAAAATATTTACAAAAAAATTAAAAATAAAAAAATGTATATATACCCTATTTACCTTCTTGCATCAAACATAAATATCCGCATAAAAAACAACCATCCTAACACCATATAAAGACAGTCCAAAATAGGTCATGTTGGCCTTTGCTGTTATTTTTTCCATAGTGCATACTCTGATGAGTCATTCTTTCCATTGATCAACGGTCGGGGGTAATGGCTTACACCAAGACACGTTATCAGCATTTTTGCCACCACAACAAAGATTTTAAACAAACACATTTTTTCTTTACACACAAAGTCATAAGGAAGCACACCTAAAACAGAGATCAATGGTTCCCGTCTTATATTTGTTTGTAAAATTTTAGAGATTTCTACTCAGATCCCCAAATTCCCAATTTAGGACAGTCCCAAAAAAATGTGTGTGATCATCAATTTACCTACATTCTTTCCAGCAAAGATTTGTCTTAATTTTATCAAATTTGGAAATAATAAATGGGGTTTGAAACTGATACACTTTTTTTGCCGTGTTTACCTCCATCCTTGCCAATCATTCGAACAGAATTATGGGAGATTTCTCATACCCCTCTGTTTGTAGTGTAGTCCTCAAAAATCTCCGTTTCAAGGGCCACCCCCCCTTCCCCTCCGACTCATCAAGAATCAGAATCAAGACCCCCCTACTCCTTCACGTGAATGTGTAAAATGGAGGGGTAGGACCAATGGGTGAATTGGGATTGAGCCTATGTGAGCAGAAATACCATGCAAAGAGATGCTCTAGTTTAATTTTTTAAAAGCATTATTTGTTCTTATTCATTTTGAGTTATTGTTTTGTTGATATAATGTATGCCCTATTAATAAATGTGACTTTGGGTTTATTATTGTAACAAAAACAAAAAAGTACAACAAAAATTAACAGTGACAAAGTAATTTAACTGAAATAAACATAAACTACAAAAACTATAAAATATAAGTGACTGTAATACTGGATGAATGGTTTAGTGAATGTTTG
>JAPTGZ010000003.1:35909193-35919564 GCA_029814645.1 Fowleria isostigma
ATTCTATTCTATTCTATTCTATTCTATTCTATTCTATTCTATTCTATTCTATTCTATTCTATTCTATTCTATGATTGCTCAAGTCATATTTTTGGCCAAATTGTGATCTTATTATCCTAACGCTGGTGCTTCATTTTGCATCATTGGCTATGACATGAAAAATATATGACTTATGGCTATGATATATCCGTTTATACCTGGCATTCAGTTGTGATTGAGTGATGCCTTGTGACCAAATCTCACTTCCTGGCTCTGTGTGCAAATAAACATGCGTGATTAACCTTTACACTATAAAGAATATTGTCCAGAAAGGAGAAAAACCTTTGTCTGGATCCACAAGTACAGTATATTGGAACACTTCTATGTTTGCTCTTCTGTTGTCTTTATAACTACTTGGTATTTTGATTTCCTATTTCCATCACTTTAATACTGTTTGGTACATTTATGAAGTTATACGACTACAAATATACAAAAATAGGTGGGTTTTTTTGTATTGGAGTGGGCTATTTCCAACAAAACACATACTGATTCATAGTGGAGTGGTGAAAAATCCACAGGCATGTGTAGGCTCACATAGAAATGGAGTAACTATAAATACCAGGTTAGAGCCTCCTCATGTTTGTGCGAATTTAGCTTCTTCTATTGAGTTTTTATTCCATGTATAGGCTGTACATTTTTACTTTTGGATCAGGTAGGAATGGCTTTTTTAGTTTTTTTCCAAGTGTTTTTCTATCCGCCACAGAAGGGCTGATGAACTGTGGGGTGTAGAACCCCAGCAAAGACCAAATGTTGTTGTTTTTATGAACCAGAAGCAGCGACGCAGGTCTGCATTGCACCTCAAAAGAAGCAGAAATCAAAACAATACAGGTTGTGTGTGTTTCCTGGCAAAGCCGCATCGTTTACTGTTTCACACATTTTGTAATATATCTCTTAAAGTTTCTTTTCAGATGTTGAGGAACAAAGTGAGAGCTGTGGCTTTACATACTCCACTTACACAGAGGATGCCAGTTGAGTAGGTGGTCCTGTTAAAAAAAAGTGTCGATATGCGAACCAGACCACCTTCGAAGATTGCCATTGGATCTCAGTGTGTCTCACACTTGTGTGTAGAGATTTACACATGTGATCAGAGCATCATTCATCCTTTGTCTTTAATATTTGGATGTCAGTACGTCCAAATGGTCACTCATTTTTATTTATTTATTTTTTTTTAAAGAAATTAGCATGTCGTGTCTTTCTTAAATGATAACACTCGAGCCAACTGTTTTCTCTCTAAGTAAATCACAGATGTGTCAGTCACTGTGTTGGTGCGGCTGATGCTGGTATGAAGTATGGAATGGTAGACATGCCTTATATACTGACTCCAAATGACCTATACAGTCTAACCTACATATATAGAATGATGAAGTCTGTTCTCCAATGCTGCTGTAAATAGAAACTGCTCAAGAGCCATAACTACTTGTATTTCATCCTAAATCTATATACTGCCTAAACTGACGGTTTGATTAAAAAAAATAAGCTTTTTATGTCAGTATCTGTGCATTAAAATTTGTCAGAATATATCTTCACACTTTAAACTGATTGAATATGGAGGAGGATTATGGCCACTGCCAAAAAATAAATAAATTAAGGTCCAAATTATTTTTAATTATTCTGAGAAAAAAGTCAGAATTTTTAGATTAAAGTCAGAATTCTGAAAAAAAGTCTGAATTCTGACAACAGTAATTTTTTTTAAAAATTAAAAATGGAAAAAGTCTGACTTTTTTTCTCAGAATTCAGACTTTAATCTCTAAATTCTTTTTCACAGAATAATAATACTAAAAAAAATATACTGAACCTTCATTTTTATACTTTTTTTTGTCCGATGCTGCTGTAAATAAAAACTGCTGAAGTGCCATAACTACTTGCATTTCATTCTAAATTTATACACTGCCTAAGCTGATAGTTTGATAAAAAAAATAAGCTTTTTATACCAGTATCTGTGCATTAGAATTTGTCAGAATATATCTTTGCGCTTTAAACTCAAATGAGTATGGAAGAGGATTAGAGCCACTGGGGAAAAAAAAAAAAAATCCAAGTCCAATTTATTTTTTAAACATTCTGAGAAAAAAGTCAGAATTCTGACTTTTTCTCAAAACAATTATAAAAAAAACTAATAAAAAAAATACATAAAATGAGTAACCATTTGGATATATTGACATCCAAATGGTCCCTTATTTTTTTTAAGGTATTTTTAAAAGAAATTAGCATATAGCATCTGGGTCTTAAATGTCATGTACAAGGAAAAAGCTGCTGAATTTGGTCCAAACCAGGTGATTTCCTGGTTTCTAAAATGTCCAAACACACCAGTAGCTGTGACCAGAATGTATTTCCGTGCTTGTTTTATCAGGCGGTTGATACATGACACACGCTCACAGACATCGCCCAGAATCCTTACAAATAAACATAAATAAACACATCCACCCTCACTGTTTCCTCCAGGCTGGACCTCGTTCCCCTCCTCCACTTGCCTCAGGTTTGGATCTGCCTCCCCCTCCCACGGCGGAACGGGAGACCGCCTCGTCCTCAAAGAAGACCAAGTTTCGACCGCCCCCGCTCAAAAAGACGCCGGACTCTCTGGACAAGTACGTGTCTCTAGTATTTCATCTGTCATTAGTCGATACGTCTCTGAGTGGGTCTGCTATCTGACACAATCTGACAGTTTCACAATTTGGGAAATGGCACAAATAAATAAGGTGAAATGAGTAAGTAAATGAGTAAGTGAAATTGAGGCGTAAGTGTTTTTCCGTTGTGATGGAACCCATGTCTTGTCATTGACTGTAAGTCTAGAGTTATGGCAGAATTAGAGCCAAAGCAAATAAAACAAGTCTGCCAGGTCCTTCTGGCTCGCTGGTCCCAGTAGGACAATGTTTTCTCTGTTTTAACAGTTTACATTTCGTCAAGCTGAGAGCGCTCATACAACAATAACGAATCATCTGTAATTATGGCGTGAAACATCTTGAAGAGAGAACTATGGACAGGACTTCTTTTATTGGGTTTAACACTGATTTTCACACATAGTGGCATCTCATTCCATTTTTAGTGAGTGACCAGATTTCCAACTTCATGAAATCATGGTGTTTACTGAATGTGAGTGGGCAGAGTGTTCCACTTTTCATTCTTTATTTAGACAGCAGGATGCTAGCAGGGATCCCACACAGCAGAGCCAGGGCATTTCTGGTGTTTTTCAGAGCCTGTATCTGAACACTTCTGGATCACTAGACCAGGAAATAAAGCAGCCAGCGGGTTGTTCCATTCTGTTGTCTATTTACAGGGTCTTGTCAGAGACGTACTTTGAGGAGCGTTTTGCAGAGCTTCCCGAGTTTAATCCAGAGGAGGTCCTCCCCTCGCCCACTCTGCAGAGCCTGGCCACCTCTCCAAGAGCCATTCTGGGAAGCTACCGCAAGAAGAGACGCAACTCTACCGGTGAGACAAAAGACCCAGATAATGTCTGGAGAATATGGGACAGCGTTTGCACAAATAACATCTCAGCCTTCAATGCTTTAGTGGCATCTAGTGTTGAGTTGTACAACCGACTGAGAACCCCTCCCTTCACCCTCCTACAGCGGCTGCAAAAATATGACTGGAGTTTGGTAGTGCTAGTGAGGATTATCTGTTGTGTTTTTTTGTTTAAGGGATAATAATCCAACTGATTCATAGCAGGTGATGGCAATTCACATGAATATTTAATAAAAAAGGACAAAAATAAAATATATGCTAATAGCTACAGTAGAAATATGGCAGTGTAGCATGACACAGATAGAAACTAAATAACAAAACAGAACAGGTCAAACATAATATGAATATTTTATTGCATTTCTACAATTGAAGAGCTTTTTTCTAAAATACTATAAATATAAAATTTAAAAAAATTTAGTTGGTCATGCCAGTTTGCTGTGTACTGAACCTAGTCTCTGCTCCAACAACGTTCCATGCCAAATCACTATATATCCATGTTTAAAATGTACTGACAAGAGACAGTTCCATTCCAACCTGCTATATGTGCTGAACCTCTTTTTAGCCTAAATACAATATGTCCTCTCGACCAATCAGAATTCAGTGAGCGTTATCTTTACTATCATTACTTTTTACAGGTTTAACACTGGATGACTGTTAACAGAATGTGTTACTAAATGATTTAAATGTATTGTTAACATTGATGAATTTTGATTAGTGGCATTTTTATGTGGGTTATTTTCAATTGATTTGTTTTGCGGTTGACTATATTGACAAATGAAATTGAATATATTTATTTTATTTGGCTGTAATTCGTTTAGGTTATTTATTTATTTCATGTATTTGCAATTATTTTATTTATATTAATTTATAGTATGAGTGCCTGCTGCCTTTTTTTTTCTTGACAACAGAAACTACCAATTAAAAAAACTGGATGGATTTATAGCATTTTGAAAAAAATAAAATAAACTTTGAATTTATAATCAACAATATTATTTGATTTAACAATCATTGTTCAACTTGTTCAGACTGAGCCAACAAACCATTTTTACAGGATTAATAACATTTTTGGGACGAGGTAAAAAATGTTATTTTCCTGAAAAGTATTAAAATGGATTTGGAGTTTGGAATAGAGCTCTTCAATTACATCCACCTAAATTGTACCAACAATACCTTCAAGACCTAACTTTGTGACATGTTCACATACTTGTAACAGCAGACTGTTTGTTCCAGTTTTGTCTAAATGTTGTGAAGTCTGATGCCTGGGTTTTGGCTGCTGCTGCTCTCAGCCAAATGTTGAATAGAACTCAAAAAATAGAGCCTGCAATTAACTTTATCACGATGGTGCGCTGTTTATTCCATTTGTTTTCAATTTCATTATCAATAATTCATACAGCGTTGCTTCTGAAACTTTAAATTAGCCTCTTCTAACCCACAGCTCTGGTTTACCTTTTACACACTTCATTTCCTTTGCAGTGTTGCCTGTGAGCGTACACCTACATCAGTAATTTATGCTGCCTGGTGCTGTTCTTCAACACCGCTGACGCAATCCTCCTCATGAATTTACCACAAACCCCCAGAAAAGGCACCTCAACACATCATGTTTTGTTGCATGAATACGCCAACAAATGTACAGTTGTAACATGTGGAGAATATTCCTGTTCACAAACATTCTAGACTTAGAGAAGCGATCAGAAGTCACATGACACACTGCCAAATACCATATACTCAGGGTTTATACGGGTGCTTGAAATCCATGAAAATGCTTGAATTTCAATTTTTCAAGGCCTGAATTTTAATTTAAGTGCTTGAAAGTGCTTGCAATTCTACTTCTGTGATGCGATTTATTTATTTTTTTTTTTATATTAACTCAAGCCAAAGCTACTTACAGAGAGGTAAAACATTTTGAAAAATTAAAGTTTATGCCAAAAAATAAATTACCAGATGCTCTCAGGTCGATTCCAGGTACATTTTTATCTTAATCTTTATCTCAGTGAGAGTGTGCCTGAAAAACGTCAAGTGGCTTCCCTTTTTTTGGATAAAACTTTGTGTTATACTTTAATTTCTAAAATTTTTGCTATTATTAAACATAATTTTAGATGTTTATAGCATAGTACAATGTACAACATTGTGATAAAGAGTGAAAAAAATAAATCATGAGTATATGCACTCCTGTAGATATGGATTTTATCCTAGTGATAAAGGAAAAAAATTGAAAATGCCCCTTAAAAGTGCTTGAGTTTGACCTTGAAAAATGTGTCCAAACCCTCCACCCAGTCTCACGGTATCTCCCTTCTCTTGTGTCACGGATATAAAGCAGCTCCTTTTGGATTCGTTTCCACATCGTAGAATAAATACTCCCTCGACAAGCTCCTAATAGTCTGTTCAATCTCTGCCTCATACATGAGCTCACCGCGGCAATGACCAGACATTTTACTAGAGAACAAGCAGGGAAAAGTCTGAGTCACGTCCACGGTTTCACCACACATACCTCTACCCCGCTCATTGTCCAAGAGGAACTTTATTTCCTCTTTTTATATTTCTTCAGTTTCATCGAGATACTGGCGTCTTTGTCATTTCTCCCAGTGGCTTCTATTAAGTTTCCATTAAATACCCTTTGGATTAAAATGACAAAAGATATATATTGTGTAAACGCAAAGCAAGTTCATCTATATAGCACAATTCACACACAAGGCAATTCACAGTGCTTTATAAAAATGAAAAAGTTAAAAACACACAATTACAATTAAAACATAAATAATAATCCATTAAAATAAAGTAATAGACAAGAGTGCAGATAAAACCTTTCAGTTGTTATATGCAAAATCAGACAGCCCTTTGTTATTGATTGTAAGTCTGTTTTCACATTATATTCACCAAGAGAGTAGCATTGAGTATACTGTCAACCTGCTAATTTTGTTAATCCATCAATCCAGTGAGTTGAAAATGACCCCCAGTTTACACAGACTCCTAGCTGAATCTGAACATTACATATGCAGTATGAAGCTTCTAGACCAGGGGTGTCAAACTCATTTTAGTTCAGGGCCACATTCAGCCCAATTTGATGTCAAGTGGGTCAGAACAGTAAATAGCATAATACCCAGTAAATGACAACTTTTTGACTTTGTTTTAGTGCATTAAAACAAATACTAACATTTTTCAACAATCCTTTCCTCCCAAAAAATGTGAATAACCTGAAAAAAAAACCAACTGTGTAAGAAAAATAATTGCAATTTTAACAATATTATGTTTCAACTTATAATTTACATATGTGTATTGCACACAATGTTACACAAACATTTGGTAACAGGCAGAATATTGTTAAAATTACACATAATTTTCTTGAGACATGTCAGGTTTTTCACATTTTACCGTTAAAGGATAGTTGGTCAATGTGAACATTTTCATATGGTAATGTTATTTTATTTCACATTAGACCAAGAAGAAAATTTGAACTAGTCATTATTTATAGATTATTATTGTTATTGATTGTTATTAATTTACTTGTGATCACATAAGTCTGTATCTGGCTTCTGAACTAAAATGAGTTAATAAGTTTTGTATTTCATAAATTCATTCTGTGGGCCATATTGGACCGTTTGGCGGGCCTGTTTGGCCCCCGGGCCACAGGTTTGACACCCCTGTTCTAGACTCCACCAAATGTGATAAGACTGTCAAACTACGTGAAGAACTTTATACAGAGAACTAATATTTTACTTAGAATCCATATTTGTTTTTTGTTTGTATATCAAGATTGTTGTATGTTCTTGTGGCCTTGTCGTTTGTATGTTTGCTCTTGCTCTTTGTTAACTGTTCTATTTGAAATAAAGTTAAAAAAAATTAAAAATAGACTCTTTTCAGCACTTGCGGGGGGAAAAATTACAAATTTCCATTACTTTTTCTTGTGCCGTTCCTTAATTTGTTTCCTCTCTTTGATCCTGGAAGGGGCTTTGATTTCTTCTGAGTTACACCTGTCATTTTCTTCTTATAAACCATCTCCTCTCTCCACCACCAGACCTTGAGCTGACGGCAGAAGAGCCCAGCTCACCCAGGAGGAAGACCCGTCGTCTGTCCAGCTGCAGCTCGGAGCCCAACACCCCGAAGAGCGCCGCCAAGTGTGAGGGAGACATCTTCACCTTCGACAGACCAGGTTAGCACACCTTTATTTGGACCAACGGCCACAGAGCAGCTCCTGATATGTGTAGAGACAATGACACGGTATCCGTCCTTATCAAACAGGTACAGAAGGAGAGGACCTCCTCGGGGACCTGGACCGGGTCCCCTACTCATCTCTGCGTAGAACCCTGGACCAGCGCCGGGCCCTGGTCATGCAGCTCTTTCATGAACATGGCTTCTTTCCATCAGGTAAAACACTGACAGAACACATGAACTACACCTCAGTGAGTGTTAAATAGAAGCTCTGAGGTCTGTTGAGCTGTAATCGAGTTAAAGATCAGGATATTATTTTACTATTGTTATTATTACTTATATTACCGTACTTACCTTTTGTTATCATTACTGTCACTGTTACTGTAATCATTGTTAATATTGATATTATTGATATTTTTGTTACGATTATTATCATTATTATTATTTATTATCATTTATTTATTACTGTTAGGATCTCTAATGTGCAATTGCCCATTTTTAAAATTGTTTTTATAGTTGTTGTTTTATTATTTTCTTTTTTAATCTTCAAATTCCATTCATGCAGTCTTGGAAAATATTATTAGACCATCAAAAGTCATCAAAAACAATGATTATGCAATCAAGTACTAACTCCTGTGTGTGTCATGTGACTAAAACAGACAGAAAAAAAACATGGAATGTCTAAAAGCACTGTTTTTGTCAGTACAGTGCCATAGATATTAATGTAAGAACTGATGTGATTTTGGTTACTATCAAGAAAACCATGGAAAATGGAGAGATATTAGCTCTGAAATTAAACTCTTATTAGCTATTTTTGTTGTTATCATTATATTTGTCTAAACAAATGTACCTTTCGCTGTACCAGGCATTAAAATGAACAAGAAATTGAAGAAAACATATAGTGGTCTAAGAATTTTTTCTGCAACTGCATGTGTACACACAGTGTTGCACTGATATTGGAACCTTAATTTCCCCCCGAAGGCCCTGCCCAAGGGATCAACAGTGTTCCTTCTAATCTAATGTAATGTAATCTAATTTAATATTTCATGATATGACTTGATATCACAGATTTACAGTAATTTGCTGTGTCTTAGTTTGTGGACGTCCCAGGATAAGTCCTTATGATGTTAATTGTGTCTCATCTTTGGATTATTAACACCAAGTACATTGAATTAAAATGAACAAAACTGTAACAAAGATAAAATTCTTTAAAAAAGAAAACTAAAGAAAGACTGTAACCAGTAGTGCCACATGGGTTCAAATGAAATAAACTTGCAGGTAACATCAGCTTAATTTTCTGCAGTGTTGGTGTTAATAAAGTGTTTTGCATCATATGGAACCTTTAATAAACAGTGTTTATGTAAATCATATTTGATGTCTGATTTCATCTATAAATCAGGCCTTTCCTCGCTGGAAATTAGAACTGATTAAAGCTGATTAAAAGCTCAAATAAAATGCAGTCAGTAGTAATAAAATGACTCATGAAAATTATACTTAAATCAAAAGCAAAATGAATAATAATAAAAATGTCTTGCAATTTTACTTGTGTTTCTATTTTGGATTGTTTGTGGTATTACTCATTCCAGTTTTTATTTAGTTTTTTTTCAGAAAACAAAGTATTTCTTTTATAACTAGTTATAGTTTAGTTTTGGTTTGTTCAGTTTTATGTTAGTGTTTTGTTGAAATGTGTGAGAATTTACTTGTTTCCTCCAAGTTAAAAAGAGTAATTCCAGGAGATCATGAAGGGAGACACAGCAGTTGATTTCTGTTATATATCTATAAATATTCAGGGTTTCCAGAGTGAATTGTTCTAATAATGGTGCATGGTGACATTAGCATTCAGCTCAAAGCCTTCTGGGCCGAAGCGTCGTCTTCAATGTCAG
This sequence comes from Fowleria isostigma, assembly GCA_029814645.1. Lineage (NCBI taxonomy): Eukaryota > Metazoa > Chordata > Actinopteri > Kurtiformes > Apogonidae > Fowleria > Fowleria isostigma. Next base: position 35,918,718 of record JAPTGZ010000003.1, read on the forward strand.
TAACAAAGGTTGCAGCCTCTTGTTCATTTATAACAACTCCTCTGTTTTCCCCTTTTTTTTGGCTTCCAGCTCAGGCCACCGCTGCCTTTCAGGCGCGTTACTCCGACACTTTCCCCACCAAGGTTTGTCTCCAGCTGAAGATACGTGAGGTCCGTCAGAAGATCATGCAGACGGCAACGCCCGGGACCCTGGAACCTGGAGGGTTGGCCGAGGCCAGCCCCGCCCCCTCCCACTGCTCCTCTTTCAATCAGTCAGCCCGCGAGGACGGAGGGGCGGAGCCACCAGGAGACAAAAGCCGGAGCCCGGAGGGGCCGAAAAGCGAAGGATCATAAGCCAGAGAGGATGACGAAGCGGAAAAATCAAGGAAAGGAAGATGAGAGAGCGACTGGTCATCCCCAAAGAATGTTATTGTATGTGTTGACAGGACGACGGGCGGCTCCAGCAGGATCCGATCCACTGGCACTAATCTCCACCAGACCTGGGCAGAAACACATTTGTATATGGTCTCAAATATCCAGACGTCACCTTTGGTTTGTTGAATCCGACGAAGAGAAAGCCTCAAAAGTGGAAGAAATGACGAGTCAAGTGCTTCTTGTAATGTCATTTTTCCGTTTTTTTTTTTTTCCAGTTCATCCTTTGCCCAGGTCTGCTTCAGCACATTTGTACAGTAGTTTGTAGTTCAACACACAAACTCTGTGGTACACACTCTCTATCTCTGGCACACATACACAAACCCTGGTGCATATGTAATCTCCAGCATGTACATGATCCCACGGACACACACACACACACACACACACACACACACACACACACACACACACACACACACACACACACACACACA
>JAPTGZ010000003.1:35941712-35953212 GCA_029814645.1 Fowleria isostigma
AACTCGTGTGTATCATGTGACTAAAACAGACAAAAGAAAACATGGAATGTCTAAAGCACTGTTTTTGTCAGTACAATGTCATAGATATTGATGTAAGAACTTACGTGATTTTGGTTATTATCTAGAAAACCATGGGAAATAGAAAAGTTTAATTTCAGAACTGATATCTATCAAGAGTTATTTTTGTTATCATTATATTTGTCCAAACAAATGTACCTTTCGTTTAGCAGACATTAAAATGAACAAGAAATCAAAGAAAACATAGGGTGGTCAAAGAATTTTTTCCGTGACTGTAGTTGACATTTAGTGGAATAACTGCCACAGCTTTAATGTCTTTGAATTAATGTTAAGTGATAGGAATTTATTTATTCATTAATTTCTTAGTACTTACTCCTATAAATACTGATTGCTCTGTTAGTAAAGTCAAGGACTGATCATTTCCGATAGAAGTTAAATATGGTTCTTATCAGTCAGGTTTATCAGGGTTTTAACAGATGTCAGTGTTTCCTGCTCCCATCTGTTACTGTATCGGCCGTTGGAAGTCCACTATTGGTTGACTTTTAGGTTATAAGACACCAAAAGGACAGCTGCTCTTGTCAGTCATTAAGTTAATTTCAGGGTTTTCTCAAAGCTCATTCTTATGGACTCCCAAAAAAGGTTGGATGGCTCTGTGACTTGTGTGTTACATTGTGTGTATGTTCTTTTTCAGGTACTAGGAACTCCAACCAGGGAGCAAATCCGAGAGATGAACCCAAACTACACAGAATTCAAGTTTCCTCAGATTAAAGCTCATCCATGGACCAAGGTCAGTCTATAAATAACATTAATGTTAACCTAATTTTTTTAACAAGGTTTCTTCAGGCATTAAAAGTCATTAAATAGATTTTGCAAAAATTAAGGCCTTAAATGGCATTAAAAAGCATAATATTTGATGTCCAGATGCATCAAAAAATTAAATACACTTGATGGGGGGGTGTTATTCATGACATATTTTGATTAGGGTTAGGGTGTATTCAAGCTGTGGCGAAAGAGAAGAGGGAATATTTGCAAATGTCGGGAAAAGGTACGTTTCAGCAGAAGTGGTTGGAGGAGGAACTATACAGAGCCTAGTTAAAATCTGTTGGTATGTGTGTGTGTGTGTGTGTGTGTGTATATATATAAACACAACTGTATCGGCAGTTGGACATAGGCATTGAATTTGTTTTAAAGTGACATTAAAAAGTATTAAATTAGATTTGCTGATACTTGCAGAAACCCTGTTTAATGTAAGGTCAAGAAAGTAAGACAATCCAAAAATAAAAATCCACATTTTAAATCTGTTGAGATACATGCATGGATGCATGCGTGTTCTATAAAAAGCTGTTTCATAATGTGCCACTAATGGATTTCAGATGGATATACATTGTATGTGGAGGAAATATGCAAATGTGTGACATTGCCATGTACATACGCTGTTCATAAATTTATCTGTTAAGGGACTTGTTCCAAAAAGAAACAATTCTCAAAGGCCTGTACTGTACATGTAGTACATTCCACTAGTACGTGAAGACAAAAAAAGAATTGTGTGGATGTGTAGTGGCCCACACAGGCTATTTAAAACTGAGTGAGTACTTTAGTGTCCTCCTCCTGAAAGCCTATTGACCCGGACACTTAAAGAGTACAGAACAATGAAACACTATGAGAGGTGGCCATTGAACATTTACTACAAAGCTGCTCTGCTTTCACATGGGGAACACTTAAAAAACACAGTTTAAACATTTGTCTGAGGTTCAAGATGAAATATGTTTGATGTTCACTTCATAAATTTAATTTTATCTGAATAAAGGATCATACAAACCTTTTTACATTTCAGAAAGAAGCCAGTGTTAAGCCTTTAATACTCTGCATGTCCTTGAATAGTTTGAAATACTGCGTTTGTAAATGGCTGCTTTATCAGATATTTGGGGCTGGTTTAACAGGACTGAGGTTTTATCTCATTCATATCTTTACAAAGCTTTTTACTTCATGACTACCCTTAATTTGTTTTAATTTCTATGTAATTTAAAATGTTTTTCAATCTCAAAGTTATGGCTGCCACATTTTCAAACTGTGGCTCAGCAGAAAATGTGTACTTTCAGGAAGAATGTATCTGTTGCCCTTTGTTTGCCCCTCAGTCTGTTTACAGGAACCGTCCCTAAATAACCCACAGTCAACTCATCACTTTGTTAAACCACAAATTATGACCCATGTTCTCCTCCTTTTTGATGTTTGTACTTTCCTGTCACCATAGTAATGAAGATTTTTGCTCTAAATTAACTCGGGTTTAGGGTTTTTAGACAAGATATAATAGACTTTATTTATCCCACCATGGGGAAATTTCACAGTTAACAGTGGTAACATACAACAAGTAAGTGCAGAAAAAAGACAGGGAAAAACCCCACAAATGAGTATGAAATATAAGAGAATTTAAAAAAGAAAATGGTATTGTATAAATAAAGAATTAAAATTAAGTAGTATTGACATGTACATTGTGGTTGCATATGCACATGGTGTGATATGGGGGGTTACAGTGAGCTGATGTAGAGTCTGATGGCTATAGGGAGGAATGACCTGTGCTATAGCTCCTTGCATTGTAGGAGACGAGAGCTGACGGAGCTGCTCAGGGCGTCTACACAATGATGCATGGGGGGGGGTTGTTCATGATGGCTGTCTATAAGGCAGACTGTTGTTGTAAAACAGTCCTAACTTGCATTAATAGACTAAGCGGCTGTTGTGACTACATAGACCGGTCTTCCACACCTCCATGAACCCGTCTGCTGGTGTTTCCTCAGGTGTTTAAGCCTCGGACCCCTCCGGAGGCCATCGCCCTCTGCTCCAGGCTCCTGGAGTACACGCCGGCCTCCCGCCTCTCTCCACTAGAGGCCTGTTCACATGCCTTTTTCGACGAGCTGCGCCAGCCTAACACGCGACTGCCCAGTGGCCGAGAACTGCCCATGCTCTTCAACTTCAGCACCACAGGTACCAGCAAACAGAGGAACAAGTGGTACTGGCACAACAAGCCCCGCCTCACACATATTGTACCTGATTTTGGCATTGATCCAGCTGATGTCATCATGTCTGTGCGTGGGCTGATGTCAGCATAGACATAGACAGCATAGACAAATTTTGGCCATTATACACTACTCACAAAAAGTTAGGGATATTCAGTTTTCAGGTGAAATTTCCAGATGAACCTAAAGTGTACTCTTACCTTTAAAGATGAACTAAATGTGACCTTCTCCAAACTTATGAATCCACATGTCCTACAGTTCAATTTTTCAGGACTTTTTACACAACTAACTGTTCTCTAACAAGGAGCTGAGCAGCAAAATTCACAGCAAGTGTTAATCCATGAATCGACCAGTAAATGTCCTGGTTCAGTTAGAACTCGTATTTAAACAGTTCTCTTCATCATGATGATCACATGTAGACATCATCAGATTGACACAGTGACATTATTGGTACAGCTGATTGACACATTGACCTTTTTTGTTGTTGCATACCTACCACTGTTATTGGCTTTTGTTTCAATAAATTGTTAGAGATCAGGAAATCACCATTGCTTCAGCTTAAATGCTCTACTTTCATGATATAACACCACTGTAGCCTGAACGTTTTGCATTTTCAATAAATTTCACCTGAAAGCCAAATATTCCTCACTTTTTGTGAGTAGTGTAAGTAAATGGCCAAAAAAAAAGGTTTTGAAAATTCATTAAAAAAAATTTAGCTTTGACTTATTTTTCCTAAAATATAATCACATCTATTCTGGGTCACTGGTAATCTATTGACCCAATTTGATATGAATTAAACCAACAGTTTAGCTGCTTAAGTGTTAACAAATAAAGAAACAAACTGAACCAACAACAGTACCCCTTGCCGGGGGAATAATCTACTAATGTCCAAGCAGTGTTGATTAGTACAGCCGCCTCAGGAAATGAATCCTATTTGTTGTTGTAGTTTTTTTATTTCAACACTCTATGAATTTTAACATTAGCTCTGTCAGTTTAAAGGTGAAATCAGATCTTGTATACATCTGGTTATTGTATTTCATCTGTGTTGTCCTTTGTCATGCAGCACGTATCGTCCACATTACTGTAATTATTGTTCAGTAAAAACCCTTTTTTTTTTTCCTCTTCAGAGCTGTCAATCCAACCCCAGCTGAACTCGACCCTCATTCCTCCTCACGCTCGCTCTCACACAGCTGCTTCCGCCCACGGTGGGAAACTCTAATGTTACGGTTTAAGACTTTTTATGTTTACATTATTTTTACTTTTGTGGTTACATGGCTTTGAAAAAAGAACATTAACAAAAATAATCTGAAGAAAAAACTGTATTTATCTGATTTGGATGTTTCGCTTCTGATTTTTATCTTCTGATAAGACGTTAACATTTGTGTGTCTTTGACATTCCTGCTGCATGTTTATTAAGGTTGTGAAAACATCTAAGTCTTCCTCTTTGGCTTTGACTTCACAGCTGGGATTTAATTCCCATTCACCGCCGCACTGATAACACTATTTAACAAATGTATGAACGTCTTGTGGAAACTAAAAGAAGCCAGGGTGTTTATACTGAAAGAAATAAACTTTTACATTTATTCAGCTGATAATATTTGTCCCAAATTCCAAATGAACATATTGGTATTAAAATAATAATTAGAAATGTAGTTGGTCAGACCTCAGATAATTTCATATTCATTCATTCATTGATAAATAACAAAATATTTCCAGCAAAGGGGAAAGTTTGGAAATCACAGTTTGGAAGAATTATAATTTAAATAGTAAATAAATAAATGCACAAATTACTCTTAAAAAATCAAGGTGCAACTTTAAATTGCAGCTTCTCAGTGTCTTGTCATTAGTTTCTGATGCTTTCTGTGTCTCCTGTTGATAAAGTACAAGCAGCTCAGCTTCAGTTGATGGTTTGTTATCATCCATCCTCCTTTTTAAACACACTCCAGAGTCTTTTATGTGGGTTCCAGTTTCGATATTTAGAGCGTCTGTTAATTTCTTACACATCATGTCTTCTACATCACTTGACACAAAATACTGATATAAAATCATTTTTAGAATCTTCATTAATGCCGTTTCATGACACCAGATGGCAGTGCAAGATATGAAATCAAGAACATTTCTTATCGTGGATCTCCTCTAAAAGGCGCTCTACATATAATCCCTCAGTTATGAACTAAAATGTCTTAAATCAATCTTATGTGAAGATGTTGAATTTTTTTTTCCTGACTTACTATAAAAAATGTCAAACTTCTAAGATTATCCTCATACAAAAATTAAAAGAAGAATTGGCCACATTCATATAATCAGAAAAGTCATGGTTTTTTTTGTTGTTTCTTTGTTAAAATAAAGATTAGCAAAATTATTACAAACTACAAACCTGGTTTTATATTTCATTCTAAGTGAAAATTCTATAATTTAACATTTTCAGCAGCTTCTTCATAAATGTCTTGAATTCAGTCTCTGTTAATATTAGAAGGTGTTGACTTAAACTACAAAGGATACTGTTAGTTTTTTTTTTTTATCAATGTGAGTCACATTACCAAACATCTAATGACAACCAATGTTTAACCAGGTACTGTGTGTATATGAGGAAAATGCAGAGACCAAATTTCACTTCAGGGAAAATAAAGTGACTTAACCTTAACACTAAGATTGATCACAGACCTTAATACGGTACTTTTAATTTCTATTTGCACCAGCATGTTGGCAAAATGTGGGTTAATCCAATGCCAGTAGTCATATTGCACAGGACCTTCACATTTTTTTACTTGAAAATAAAGAATTGGTGCAAAATTTAGTCTTAATAAATATGAGTAGGAAAAAAAAAATCTTGTTAAGATCTTAAAAGCCTTAAATGAGGGGTGTCAAACATAAACCGGTCCTTCATGGGTTCCAGTCTGGCCCACAGGAGAAATTTGCCAAGTTCAAAAATTACACTGAAAATTAACAGTCATGGGCATCAAACAAATTTTAGCTTAACTCAGAAATTTTAACAATATCGTGTTAATAAACCTGTTAATAAATGTTTTGTGCATTTGTAGATCCACTGTGATCTGTAAGTTGTGATATACGATGTGGAAATGGTAAACTGAAGACACAATATTGTTAAAATTATGCTTATTTTTTTCTTAAGAAATTTCAGGTTTAGCATTTCTTTGCACCAAATCAAAAATATGAAATAAAATAAAAATTCAGACTTTTCATTATTTATAGGCTGTTATATTACTATTCTACTGGTCTGGCCTTTTTGAGGTCAAATTGGGGTAAAGATGGTCCCTAAACTAAAATGACTTACCCCACTGCCTTAACACTTTAACTACCCCACCAAGAAACACCTGATGAAAACATTTTTTATTTGCATATCTTATTCACTTGGATGAGTAATTTCTAGATTTTTAATTTTTATTTATTTATTTATTTTTTACCATACTTACCAATATCAACTTGGAAAGTGTCAAAAATTACTTACCAATTTAGTTCTTTTAATATATTCATGTTGCACTACCAGTAAATATTTAATATTTGAAGCAATAGATGAACAGAGGTTTAGATTTTAGAACAAATAATCCATTATTTCATACTGGCTTCATTTTTCTACTCTTTCCGTAACATGAGAAATCAATCATTTGGTTTTGCATGTTTGTTTGTTTTTTAAATATGACATATCTAATTTAAAAAATAAAAAATTGTATCAAATAATATAGTCATGTTCAGGAAGGTCTCTTATACTATGATATGCAAAAAAAAAAAAATCATTCATATTTTCACCAAAAAAAATTCAAAATGTCTGAAGTAATTTCATCTTTCTTGGCTTAGTTAGGTTCACATAAGTTATGTACTCCACTTATTGAAATATAGTGACTCAAAATGTAATAAACATGTGGTTGAACAAGCAGTCAAAGGGTTAAATCTAAGTGTTCAATAACAGTCACACACTGATGAAGCAGCGGTATGTTCAATGACACACACGTCTGTCCTGTAAAAATAACCCCCTCATTGTGTTCTGTTATATTTTGCTGCTCCGTCCACTCACCGCCCCCCTCCCCCCTCTGCTCTCCTACAGATGGTACCGGTTCAGACTCATCTCAACACAGTTCAGTACCAGGATCTCTGAACAGCATCTGAAGCAGCCGCTGCCCCGCCCGCCCGCCTGCCCGTCAGCCTCACCTTTATCTCAGACACACACACACTCACACTCCTCTGCTTCCCCTCGTGCTGCTTCCCTCCTCCTGTAGACCACGTGTCTGTACAGTAAACCGGTAGTTCTCGAGCTGCAGGAGATTGTTACACCCTCGCAGACTTACCTCGGTGCTGCTAGAGCGGTATGTGAAGGTTCAGTAGTGGGGGCTGGTCCTCTGTGATACAACCTTTTTTTTTTTCTTTTTTTTTTTTTTTAAATCAACATTCTTCTTTATTTTTGTGTTTATTTATTTGAAAGCATCATCTGGTAATGACATTTTGCCTGTAGAGGTTTTCCTTTTTTTTTTTTTTTTTCACCTCAGATTATTTTTTTATTCAGTGTTTTTTACATCCCTGATGCTGGGGGGGTGGACTGTAACACTGCCTGAACAGAATTGGCCCCAAGTTTTATTATCAGGGTTAAATGAAATTCAGAATTCATCTCAGGGCTCGATAAATCCCTAAATTCCCCCCCCCTTCACGGAGTAATTCAAACAACAATCTAAACCGTCGTTTGTCGTTCGCTAACGTGGCTGGTAGAGGAAAAACTCGTCAGTAGAAGGTAGCATTTAGACTCGTTTGGGTGTCACGTGTAGTGTGTGTTTCTGTATTTTTGGCGTTAAAATCCCAACAGCCAGGATTTATCAAATGGAGAGTTGAAAACAATCAGCCACCAGCTAAATGCTGCCATTATTTAAGAGGCTTTTATGTAATAAAAGTGAAAAAAGGTCCCCTGATATGTTGGACTCTGTTCTAAATGGACCAAAAAGGTGGACGTGTATGGTCTTTGTGAGGGCATTTGCATGTAAACGTAGGTCAAATTAGCTTTTAACTCATCTGATTTGGTTTGGTCGTTTTCGTTTTTTTTTCGTCCCAAATCATTTCCACTTCCAGAAAGACCTAAGATGATTGAATATTTTAGAACTGTAAACAATGTCTGTGTGAATGTGGTGCAAAAGCAGCTGAAAGATTTTAATCCACAAATGGGGCTTAGTTTTATCCAGTCTTGTCAAAGTAGATCTTCTGCTTTGCTCTTAGATGACTTTAGAGCCCAGGGCGCTTCTTTATCTGTTTTACCAACCGGTTCACGGCATAGAGTTGATTTTTAACGCTGGAAATAAGCTCATTTAAAAAAAAAAAAAAAAAAAAATGTAGCAGATCCCTTTAAATTCAACAGAACAGAGTAGGATGGTAGGACATGTTCTGATTATTAACATAATCACTAACAATTTATATTTAAGGCTCACTAATGAAATGAAATAGTCAAACTCAACTCTCTTGAAGCTTATAGATAAAGAAAAAAATAAATGTATACATATGCTGGCAGGGTGTTTTTAATGGATTCACCTGTAAATGACTGACTTTTATTGTGCAAGAAAATATCTGCGCCCAGAAATATCTTAAAGGAGTATTACACTAAACATGACTGTAGGATCTAACACCTGTATTAACATAGAGAGTTTGAGTTTACTCCTTGTTAATCTGTTTTTAACCCTTGTTCTTATGGGTAAATGCGATTGAATTTATATAATGAGTCAGGCTTTCACGTCACAATTATATTTTAAAAAGGACTACTGTTTAGAGACTAACGTCACCTTTTACTTTTTTTTTCCTCGACTTACACGCCCTTTTAAAGTTTATATTTTTCAAATTAGGCAGACTATTTTGGTCAGCTCTGATTTGTAAAATAACTTTAAACATCAGTTTTAATTCGCATCCAGTATAAAAGTCGGTGTTTGTTTAATTAAAACACAAATCAAACGGATCACAGGAATAAAATAGGGCAGATAAATAAAAATGTTAGCATGTCGAGTGGTGGTTATTTAAGGTGGATTTTTGGCTGTGGGTGACATCAAATCAATGTAATCGGAAAATTTCAGAAATCCACAGGTAAAATATTGTTCTGATAAAATATGCAACATCAAAATACATAAGTAGTGTTTTAGCTATAAAAAAATATTAACAAAAACATCCTTAGAGACAAAAACTATATATGAAACTAAAATGAAGTAACACTGAATCTTATTTTATTGCCCAGCCCTAACACAAATCAAACAGATCACAGGCAGAAAAAATAGGGCAGATAAATAAAAATGTATATGATGTCAGGTGATGTTGGAAACTATCTTGGGGAGGAAGGATTCAGTGTTCTGTGCCTTTTTAAGGTGGATTTTTTGCCCTGTGCGACATAAAATGGGTTTAATAAATTGGAAATTTCAGAAATCCACATGTAAAACAGTCAAATAATTCAGATAAAATGTGTAACATTAAAATACATACGAGTAAAAACAGGTAGAGAGCTTTTTTAGCTATTAAAAATATAAACAAAAACCATCCTTAGAGACAAAAAATATATATGTACAATGAAGCAATGCAGCCCTAACACAAATCAAACAGATCAGAAGTAGGAAATGGAGCAGATAAATAAAAATGTACAATGTCAGGTGATGTCGATAACTATCATGGGGAGTAAGAATTCAGTGTTCTCCTCCTATTTAAGGTGGATTTTTGGCTGTGAGTAACATAAAATGAGTTTAATTGATTGTGAATTTTCAGAAATCCACAGATAAAACACCCAAACAGTTCTGATAAAATGTGCAACATCAAAAAATGTATATGAGTAAAATCAAGGAAAAACAAGAAAACTTAAGTATTTTCGCAAAACTATATATAAAAAAACCCCAAACAATTGGAGACAAAAAATATATATCAAATAAAGCAACACTAGATTTTATTTTAGCACCTAGTCCTCACAAAGAGTTTTTTTTTTTTAAGAGGAAATTCCTTTTGGTACATGGATTAGTCCTTGTTTTAGTATTTAAAAAAAAAATAAATAAAAAGAATCAAGAAGTGAATGTCTTGCTGAATAAAATGAAACAGACGAATTAAAGAAAAGCTTTGAAAGAGACTTTGTGTTTAATCAAAATGGGAAGCAAGTTTCTTTGTCTTTACGGACGTCGTGTAAATGTATTTATTCGTTTAGTCTTTGGACTAAGAGAGGAAAGCCCTAGAAGAGGGCTCGGAACTGGTGTTTTTTTTTTTTTTTTTTTTTAGGGAGTCGTACACTCATCAGTGAAAATAAATGGAAACGAGTCTGAGTTTGTGAAACTTCAGAATGTTTGCGCTTCAGTTTCATCCATCGGAAACACGGAACAGATATTGGGTTTAATGTGAATATAAAGCAGGTGATGATTGTGTGTGTGTGTGTGTGTGTTGTACTTCTATATTTGTGACGATCGATTTTTATCCCTCCCCCCCCCGGAGTCGGGTGAAGTTAGACTTAACGTGTAGGGACTGTGAGAATGTATTGTCGGTATTTGTCGTCACAGATGTAGGAGTACGGGCGTGTGTCTGACCATATCCAACTGCAGTCTGAACAGCTTGTGTCTTAGATGTAGAGCAGCCAACGATACAGACTTGTAGTCAGCAGTACAGACCACTTGAAAGTTTGTAGTCATAGTATATTTGATACTATCGTCCCACGCCTCCACCTGCTGTTTGTAACTGCCGCCATGTTTGGTTGTTTGTTCACCCCTTTTTTTTTTTCTTTTTTTTTTAATACAAGTGAAGGGCTCTGTGTAAGAAGCCCCGCCCCCTTTTTTTTTTTTTTTTTTTCTCTCCAATTTCCACCACCCGCATTAATCATATACGAGGAAAGTAGAGAACCTTCCTCCTATTCTTTCCCCTCCTTCCAGCTGCTTGGGTTCCAAACCTCTCAGTCCAGTTGGTTACTGCCGAGCATATTCTACTCCTCTGCTGTAAAGACTCCGACCGGCGTCTGATTAACTCTCCCGGGTGGATCGGGTTCACGCTTTCCACGCTCAGAGCTTTCAGACTTTCTGAGGCTATGAAAAGCTGTGGGGGGGAAAAAAAAAAGTGTACCTCCTGCGCCCCAAGAGACTGATCAAACAGCTGATATACATATATATATATTTATATATATTTCCCCCCTCTACCCAGTCTGAGAAGCCATTTATTCCTCACTCTTCTCTTACTATCGCACGTGTAAATATCACTGATTTTGATTTTCCTCTTTTTACTTTTTATTACAGAGTTGTTTATATCTCATTTCCCCTCATTCTGTTTTTGACGAAGCAGTCTTAGTTTGTGCATTTTTGTAAATAAGTTTCTTTTTTTCACAATCCAGAATGTAAATACTGCAAAAGAAAAAAAAAAAAAAAGAGAAAAAAAAAAAACAGCCTCATATTTGTTGATCATCTTTCTATATCTTCCTATTTATCGTCGTCGCGATGAAGCTTTTCGCATCGTTGTTACTTCGCTCTCCTCACTGT
>JAPTGZ010000003.1:35971326-35983360 GCA_029814645.1 Fowleria isostigma
AAAGTGCATTAAAACATAAAATGCATCAAGTTTGTCACTTACACTACTGTGAATTAAACTAATGTTGCAAAGAAATTGTTTGAAAAGAAAAAAAAAAAAATTCGAAATTAAGGGTTGAAATATCTATATTATATTGGAGGTTAAAGTATCACAATATATTGCTGTATCGATATTTTTTCACACCTCTAGTTTTGGTCAAAGGTCCTGTGCTGTTCGTTTTTTTCACCATTGGAGACCAGCAGAGTGACTCACTACTCCCTCTAGTGGCCACTTAATTCCAACCCATTGGTGGAACTAAACTCCCCTCATGTGTCTATAACGTGGCGTCTTTGGCAGGACTTGACAGGTCCTGGGTGTAAACACCGGTGGTCTGTGCCTCCTGTTTCCTCTGCAGGTGCTGATCGTCACACCTGCCTCCAATTGTCCCTGTGGTTTTGAACCCAGGCCAGACCACCACGGCCCTGGAGGAGGCGCTTTGTTTTCTAGTGTCTAGTCTCCTGTGTTTCTCAGACCCTCGCTGCTGCATTTTCACCTGTGCTTTTGTTTGGGGTTTTTTTGTGTAATAAATCCATGTTCATACTCTGTTCTCATCGTCCTTTTTTAGAATAGAATAGAACAGAAGTACCTTATTAATCCATAACTGGGAAAGTGGGTCCTATTGCACCTCAGACACGAGCCATAACACACTAATGATACTTTTCAATATCTTTTTAAATATTCGGGTTTTTCGGGTTTATGTTTATTCAGTCATCATCCAATACAGTCGAACACATCGGTGACTGTGACTCATGTTGAGACTGAACAGACTGAGGCAGATTCACATCAACATCACAATTCAAATCACATTCAACACTCAAAATATAAATAAATAAAAATAGGACCAAGGCTCCTGTAGTCCAATGGCATATTTAAAGACATTAATTTACATTCGTTTGACCTTTCAAGGTCACTCAAGGTCAAAGGTCATGGAACCAAATGAAAGCCCTTATGTAACCAATGGGAATTTTTAAAATTTCAAAAAGTCTATACTACATTTATATTTACATTCATGCATTTGGCAGATGCTTTTTTCCAAAGCAACTTACAAGGGGAAGGTCAACAGCTATGTTCTCTCTAATAAAAATTAAACACCACAATAAAAATAAAAATGTAAAATGAAATACAAGAATAGATCAAGGAAAAACAGCTGTAAAATTTACCAATAAAAGCCAATACAAAATACAGAGCAGTAGAATAAAATAATAATGCATTAAAAAAAACAACAACAACAACAACATGGAATGTTGACTGTGCTGGGACAGGAGGTGCTCTCTGAAGAACTGGGTCTTCAGAAGCTTTCTAATATAGGAAATATATTACTCAATTTTTTAAAAGACTTGGTAGACCCTTACCCCAAAGAGCCTCTACTATGGATTTCAATTAATACTGACATAAGTTGTTGAAGAAAAACATTTGATGAATCTGGACATAGGTGACCTTGATTTTGACCTTTCAAGGTCACTCAAGGTCAAAGGTCATGGCACCAAATGAAAGCCCATATGTAACTTCCTATTTCCAATAGTATTTATATCAATATCTTCAACTATTTTGAAGTTACAACACTTTAAAATGTGTCCCATTATAAACCAATGGGGATTTTTAACATTTCAAAAATTCATAAAAAAAATTTCAAAACCTATATTTTACAATTTTTTGAACAAAGATGTTCCACAAATATTGTGTCATTCTGACTGATGGTTTTGGAGATGGAGATTCTTGAAAAAATTGTTTGCCGTTGACAGACACCAACTGATCCCAGTCGTCCACTGGACTCATCCGTTTGAGGCACCAGTCGAAACAGCAAAAACCAAACCTGCTTGTATCTCACAAAATTATTTTTTCCAGACCAGTGTTTTGCAAACCATTAATAAATTTCCCTTCTTTAAATTTATAGTTGTCATTCCATAATTTAACCCCAATGACAGAAATACAGCTTTTAAAACATTTAACGTCTTTTTGTACAATAAAAATAAAAACACCTCTGAAATCACACCTGGTTTCCCATTTGAAGATTAACTTGAGTACTGTTCTAGTATTTCTATACTACCCCAACCACCACCAGCGACTAAAACCACCTACAGCTCTAAAATATTTTATAACTTTTGAAACCCTAAACCTTTTAATAAGTTGAAATAAAATACAGTTATTCATCTTTTCATGGTCATCAGATATGACCCATTTGGATGTTCAGAGACTCCGTAGTTACCATGGAAACACCTTCATCTTCTACAACCGATTCACCAGTAAAACCCATGGAGTTGGATCAGTGACAGTGGATGGACACACTGGGTTCATGTTCAGTTATTAATGTATTTTTTACTAAAAAAGTAATTCTTCGTTTTCTCTGTTTTGATGCAATAACCTTCAACATTACTGTGAGCTTTTATAAAAATGGTCTGTAAATCAAATTTATAATGAAAATACAATATTTTCACTGAAAAAAATGGAAAACACAGGATTAAAATAAAAATAAATGGTGATAAATTAGTTAAAGGTTAAATATTGAGAAAAAAATTATTTGGTGACTGCCACAAAAGTCACACTGGGTCTTGATGGGTTCAACTAGAAGGCAATCTATAAAGTAAATTGTTAAAACAAAGTTATGTCCGTATTAATTTCCTGTTGGTAGTTTCAGTTACTTTGTGGAAGAACAGATGTTATGTTCACTGAAGCATGGAACTCTATTTTTTGAGCGACAACATTTGTTTTGTAACTAAACCGACCACTGAGGTCACGCTGGATTTCAAGCCCGTTTCCTCATAACATTTGGCAAAAAAAACAATGTTAAACCACAGCAATTTTTTTGGCTAAGCAATAATTTCACATCCAAGTGATGAATGACAGGCAGATCCTGATTGGTATCGGACAGTTTTAAAGTCAAAGGAGGGTTAGGATTCACCCCTGGACTCGGAGTGAGAGACGTGCAGATGTTCAGGTTCAGGTTTATCTCAGCGCCCGGAGGCTCTGAGGTTCAGGATGTGGTCGACATGTGATCAACACACCGAATGAAAAGGATCAGGAAACAGGATAAAGGAGCTGAAACCAGCACTTTCATACATATATTTGTGCAGCAAAACTCAGACTTGAACTGTTTGACTTTAAGAGTTTAGTTCAGTAAGTTCAACATTCAAATTAAAAGTCCTGAAATTAATAATAAACATTAAATATAAAAGTAAAACACTGACAGGGTGTAATTTACTGCACAATCAACACTTTAACTTCCCATATTTGAGTGGTATTTTACTCATGTTTATCTAAGGATATTAGTACTTTTACTGTAAATATAATAAAGATGATGAAGGACAAAAAAAACAAACAAAAAAAAAGATGAGCACTGCAAATAATTATTTCTGAGAAAGTGAAAAAAGCCATATTTCTACAACATTTGTCTTATTTTTCATCTAAATAGTGAAAAAAAACTTGCCAAGAAATTTTTACATATGAAAAATATTCTTATTTGGCATTTTTTTTTTTTTTTTACTTTTTTCTTATTAAGATTTTCCAGCTAATATCAAGGTGATTTTATTTCTTGTATTAAGCATTATTTGAAAAAAATTCTACTTTTTTGTCATGTTTTAAGGTACATTATGTTTATTAAATTTGGTAGACTTGGTTTGTTTTTTGAGCTTGTTTTAAGAATTCTAGCCAAGAATTTTTTTTTCCTACCCTATAGGCAGAATTTTTTTTTCTTAATTTAATTTTTAATTAATTAAAAAAAATTTTAAGACAATTTGACCAGATTTAGGAATATTAGGCTTATTTCCAGCAGGACATTTTTTTTGCAGTGAAGAAATTAAAATAGAAATAAAAGGAGAAGAAAAACTGGTAGAATAAAAGGAGTAGAAAAGGAAGAGTTGTAGGAAGGTGGCGTAAAAGTAGAAATAGAAAGAAAAGATGAACAAAAAAAAGTGGTAGAAAAAGAAGGAATAAATGATGTTGAAGAAAATACACAGTAGAAGAAGAAACATAACGTGTGCACACTTGAAAACCCTCAGCTTGATTTATCAGTCACTACTGCCACCCAGTGGACGGGCTTATCAGTGCGTGCCAACATTTTCGAATGGACAGATGAATGGACGGACAGACGGACGACCAACTGATGATAATACACTGTGGCCGAGGATAAAAGGAGGTAAAAGATAAGAAGTGGAATAAGATGCAGTAAAAGTAGGATTAACAAACAGAATTAGGAGACGGTGAAGTAGAAGAACATGGAATAGATGAAGAAGTAAAACTAGAAGATGGAATAAAAGAACAAAAGGTAAAAGTAGTAGAAAAAGAATAGATGAAGCTGAAGAAAATACACAGAATAAAAAGGTAAAAGGTAGAAGAAACAGAAGATGCAGTAAAAGATTAATAGAAGAAGAATAACAAACAGAACTGGGAAAAGATAAAGTAGAAGAACATAGAATAGATGTAGAAGGAAAACTAGAAAATGAAATAAAAAGAACAAAAGAAGTAGTAGAGAAAGAAATAGATGAAGCTGAAGAAAATACATAGAAGAAAAAAAGAGGTAAAAGATAAAGCAGAGCAAGATGCAGTAAAAGTAGGATTAATAGAAGACATGGAAAAATAAGCTGTAGAAGAACATGGAGTAGATGTAAAGGAAGAAGTAAAAGTAGAAGGAGGTGAAACATATGAAGAATTCCTATTCCCTCAAAGTTGAAAAAGAAAACGTTTGTAAGCTGTGAACCCAGTCAGATCTGATCTCATACTTGTGCTTGTGTGAACCCATCCTCTGTTCTACATGATGTTTGGACTGTATGAGGTGTTCACTGTTCTGTTACTGCGTTAATTGGAATAAATAGTTTAAATCCTGGAAGGGCAGTATGGACATGAGCACTCCAACTTCCTGCATCCATCCTTTTTTTATGCTTGTGAATGACTGAGGCTGTAATTAATGTATGTAATGGAAATTTACCTTTTCAAAATTAAAAAATAAATACATAAATATATGAAGATGTAATAGAATTAACAGTGGAAGAACCATAGTAGAGGCTTTTTCTGAGTGACAGGATGCTCATTTAAAATTCTGTTTCTTTTTCCTGACAGATCTCATAATGTTGGGCCTGGTTTCGATGAGGATTTACGAGGTGTGTGTTTTATTTCCTGTGCAACGCTGACGAAGGAACTGCTTTACTTTCTTATTTAATACTTTTCTACTTCAGTCGAAGCCACATAAAAGTAAAATAACCACTTGCTGACAAGAAGATATGAGTGCACTGTGTCGGGTGTGTTTGGAGGGATATGTAAATGAGGAGGTGAACACACACACACACACACACCCTTCCCAGTGTAACGTAATGTAAAATACTGTTCATCTTTTTATGGTCAGTTACTATGGAGACACCATCTTCTTCTACAACATTGATTCAACATTAAAACTTTATTGTACACTTTGAGATTTGATGTCAAATGTAAAGTGCGTTACAAATCAAATTTATTATTATTATTAAAACCCATGAAGGTAGATCAATGACAGTGGATGGACACACTTGTTTTTACATTCAGTTATTGATATTTTTGCTGAAAAAGTTACTTTTTCTTCAGTTTTCTTGGTTTTCTCTGAGTTTTCATGAACATTTAAATGAAATCTAGTAAATTAAATGTAGGGAAATACATGATTTATGGTGAAAAATGTCCAGGTCCAGGTCTCAGTCCAAGTCCAGGTCCAGGTCCAGTCCAGGTCTCGGTCTGTGTCTAGGTCTAGGTCTAGGTCTCGCTCCAGGTCCAGGTCCAAGTGTCAGTCCAGCTCTAGGTCTAGGTCCAGGACCAGGTCTCGCTCCAGGTCCAAGTCTCGGTCCTGGTCTTGGTCCATGTCTAGGTCTAGGTCTCGCTCCAGGTCCAGGTCTAGGTCTTGCTCCTGGTCCAAGTCTTGGTCCACGTCCTGGTTCTGGATGGTTCACCCTCTGGACTGATGGTAAATAGAGATACTAGAGCGGGGCCAGGACACCCCTGATGGGCTGGGTGTGCTTGTATCAGCACACACACACACACACACACACACACACACACTGCAGTAATTAGAGACACTTAGTGCCCTGAACCGCAGCAGCTGCTCAGCACACACACCACTAATTGCAGGCCTGCGTGGTATTTTTAGCGTGGCTCCCTCCGCAGCAGTATTTTCATCTCGCTTCGGACCGTTTGCTTTTTTTTCAGCGTGTGTCAGCGGAGCCTTTAATTCCAACCAGCTGTGTCTTCCCATTACATATGCGTAGGAACACACACCCAACGCCTGTTTGATTCAACTTACATGAACTAAACATGCTGATTAGATTAAAACATAGACCAAATATAACTGATCTGCTGCACATTAGGAGGTATTTTTACAAGAAGGCGCCTAAAAACGGTGATGGCGGCTCAGGGTCCACGTTCAAACGCCTGCGTCCGTGACAGGAAATGCTGCTGTAGGTCAGTATTAAAGCCATGAGTCACCTTTGTTTATGTGGTTGGAGATAAAACGCTGGGCTTCTGCAGTGTTGACTGATAAATTTCAGGGTGCATTCTCTTTTCCAAAACACATCTGAATTTCCTAAAGCAAACCCTTCATTTGATGAGACCCTGTTGGAGCAGACGGAGGCAACGGTGTTTCCCACAATGCAACACTGCAGATCACTATCCCACTGCAGACGAGCTGGAGGCAGGAAGTCGTGGAGGAGAGGATGTTTAATTTTTAAGCTCTAACAGATAGGCATCAGGCGTTAAAGCCAAACACAGGAGGACCGGAGGAGAACATGAAACATTTAGGACGATTCAAGAATATTTAATGACGCAACTGAAATGATCCAAGGTTTAACCCAGTGTTACTTTAGTAGTACCTCCCAAAGGAATTGTTCTGTCAATTTAACCATTCTTATGCAATTTATTACTATTCATTACAATATTATGCTCTATATTTATATATTTTTCACTGTAAATCATGTATTTTCCTATGTTTAATTTACTATATTTCATTTAATGTTCATGAAAACTCAGAAAAAACTGAGAAAATTGAAGAAAAACAAACTTTTTCAGCAAAAATATCAATAACTGAATGTAAAAACAAGTGTGTTCATTCAGTCATTGATCCACCTCCATGGGTTTTACTGGTGAATCAATGTCGTAGAAGTTGATGGTGTTTCCATGGTAACTATGGAGCCTCTGAACATCTAAATGGATCATATCTGATTACCATGAAAAGATGATTAACTGTATTTTACACCAATTATTTACATAGGATTAGTGGATTAACAGGTATCACACATTAACATCAGTTGATTTAGGTGTGGACGTTTGGGTCTTTATGGGTTAATCTTTAGGTGTGGACGTTTGGGTCTTTATGGGTTAATCTTTCTTAAGTAATTTATCACCATTTATTATAATATTATCCTCGGTATTTTGCTTTTTTTTTCCCAGTGAAAACCATGTATTTTCCTATATTTGATTTTCTGATCATGTGGATCAGTGGTTGTCAAATCTGGTCCTTGTGGTCTGGTGTTCTGCATTTTCAGACAGACCTTCCACACCTGGTACGTAAGCTTTATTTCATACTTTTCACAGACAGGAGTCACAAAGTGCTTTACAGTGCAAATTACAAGCCATTCATGCACACACTCATACACCAGTGGGAGCAATGGACTCTATGCACATCCACACTACTTCCTGAACTTCAGACAGCACCTTTATTTCCTGTTTATTATAATATTATATGTTGGACACACTATAAATCCAAGTGTGTCGGACCACTGTGGTCACAACAGGAAGTAGCAGACACCTGGGTTAATCAGTGTGTCCAAGAATGACAGACAGTAAATAAGGCACTGTCTGAAGTTCAGGAAAGTAGTGGAGATGTACATAGAGCCCGTTCAGGGTTCAGTGTCTTGTCCCAAGGACACTTCGACAGTTTGAGGTGGGATTTGAAACCGTCGACCCTTTGATCATTGGATGACCCGCTCTACCAACTGCACCACAGCTGCTCTAGAAGCACCTGGAGGTCATTCCATCGTTCTCAATCTTCTGCAGAGGTGATGATGAGCTGATCATTAATGGAACCAGGTGTGTGGAAGAGGGAAATATCTAAAACATGCAGGACACCGGCCCTCAAGAACCAGACTGGAGAACCACTGATGTAGATGTTCATAAAAGCTCAAAGTAAAGTTGAGGGTTATTATATCAAAAACAGAGAAAACTGAAGAAAAAGTGGCTTTTCCAGTAAAGATATTAATACCTGAACATAAACCCAGTGTGTCCATCCACTGTCACTGATCCAACCCCATGGGTTTAACTGCACTGCAAAAAATCAGTGTCTAAAAACAAGATAAAAACACAATCTGAGGGAAAAAAAGTACTCAAACAAGTGTAATTATCTGTTCATGCAGGAATGACCATTTCACTTGACAAGATTTCTTGAAATAAAATAGTTAAATCTAGAAATAAGCATTTCTACAGATCAGTGTTGTACTAGTTACTGGGAAAAAGTAACTAGTTACAGTTATTAGTTGCTTCATTCAAAAAGTAACTCAGTTACTTTGCTGATTACTTACACCAAAAAGTAATGCGTTACCATTTGAAGTAACTTTTTTTTTTTTTTTTTTTAAAAAGAATAGTCTTAAAAATGCACCCATTGGTGTCTTTAAGCTCATTTCCATTTGTGAATACTCCTTATCCAAGTAGTTGTAATGTTTTTCGTCCATTTGCCATGTGCCATTTGGACATGTTATTAAACCAATGAGTTCCTGAAAGTGGGTGATTCCACAGTAGAAACTGGCTGCACATTCTCAACTATAAAAAGTGTGATGATTCATTGATCTGTCCCTGGTTAATAGTCCTGTTAAATCTAACCGCTGTTGTTTGGGGGCGGGGCTTGTCTCATTTCCCGTGTGTCCAAAGATGCTGGGTTAGCCTCAGCTAGCTTCGTGGATGCGTGTAGTTTCTGAGATGCTTCGACAAATTGGAGTTGCTGTTTGTGGCAGTAGACAGAGGCTTTGATCCACAAAGAAAGAGGTTACACGTGACTAGAATGTTCTTGTCTTTGTGCTCAACTGATGTGAAGTGAGTGTATTTCCATGTTGAGAAACTAGTCTTGCTCTTGCTTTGATTCGCCATGACCGCATGTTCGTAAATAACATCACACCACAACGCATCACCGCTGTAAACAGGAAGTAGTGCACTGCTTTTTCTTTGTCTATATTTTCAGTAAGCTAGATGCCTTGCACACCAAAACTGATTAATTTAGCTAATAATGGATAAAAGCACCATATGGTAACGGAGTTACCGTACTTTATTTAAAGAGTAATGCATTACAGTATTAGTTACTGACAAAAGTAACAAGTTACAGTAACGCATTACTACCCAACACTGCTACAGATGTATGAACACTTAAAATAAGACATAAACTCTTAAAACAAGATCACCTAACAATTGTAAATGTTGTTGTATTTGTTTAATAATAATAATTAATCATAGCATGTTGCTGTATAATTTAAATAAAAATGGTAAATCAGTAATTTCATGTGTTTATTTTATAAAACAGTACTTTTGTTAATCATGGATGATATTTTACTGTTGTGCTCAGCCCAGAACCATTGTTTGTCACGTTGCGCTGCTACAGTAATACTGAATGAAACTCCATAGTAAAATGCGTGGTTTAAGGTGTGTTACGGAACTCTTGCTCATGACAAGTGGCCAACGAGGCATTTTTTCTTTTATTTGTAATACATTTGTTTATATTTACACATTTACGCTTTCAGTTATTTTATATATACAAGTGTGCGTGTGTTTTGTTGCTGTATGTCTGTATGTGTGTCAGTTCTCACGACATGAATGACTGAGGAGACTGAATGAATAAAATGCCAGTTTCAAAGAAACCGATCCGTGTCTGTCGTGATGCAAGTTACACAAATAATTTACAGTATTGTACATTTACAGCTGAGCCCAGTGATAAAAAAACAACGACTCACTACTCCCTCTAGTGGTCACATTAATCTACCAGCCCATCACTGAAAATGCATTCACTTCATATCTCTACAATCCAACTTTGGCAAAATTTCACAGCTCTTTATTCTAAACACTAATGATAATTTTAAGTATATTTTAAATCTTCAACATTAGAATCCCTCATCACTCCTTTAAGGATCTTATAAAAAACACAAAAATCCTATAATAAGCTCAAATCACATTAAAAATCCAACACAGTCTGGTCCAATCCACCACCTCTGCCTGGACTGGAGGATCCTAGTGTCTCCAGATGTTGTGTGTTTGCCATTTAACCACAAATCATATGTGGAAGGAGTCCATCCTCCACAGTCACACATTAAAGTTTCCAAACAGAAAACAGCTCCTGCAGAGAATGAGGCGGTAGAAACGCTGTCAGCAGATCAGGTTTCCAACACTTCACAAAACCTCGGAGGGACAATGAAAGACAGCGTCCAATGTGTGTAAAGTTTACAACATGACCGAGAGCAGCGTGTTCAACACTGATCACAGGTTTACACATGAAATAATCCTGTTTATTTAACTTGGATAAAACACTGTTAAACATGGAACCATATCTGACACTGACACAGATGGCCATCATCCAACACTCATTTAGTTCCATAAAACAGATGATAAAAGACTTTTATTGTTAAAATGGGTCCAGTTTGCATCGTATGTTCTGATATAAACTGCACTTTTGTAACTATCTATACAACCCTGATGTATGGAGTAAATAAACTCTGCTTCTTCTCACTCCCTTCCAGGCTTCTGGGTTTCAGGGGTGGTATACTAGTGGGGACTGGTGTTGTAGAATGATATGTTATACATACTGTGTACACACAGTGTTCCACAATATAATTGCCATGTTTATGTACACTTACAATGGACACCTCTCTGTGTATGTTTCTTGTGTATTTTTTTTTTTTTTTTACATGTACAGTTTCTGTGTATTTTTACATGAATAATCTTCCTGTATAATTCACTATGTATAGTTTTATATGCACATTCTACAAGTCTGCTTGTTTTTTTTGTACATGTGCACATTCTTGCCATTTATGTCTGTGTATACATGTATGAAATGTATATGAACAGTACTGATTATTGTACATGTAGTGCATGAGCTTGAAATGAAAACTAAACATGATGTTGGGTAGTTTTGTAAATGATGCATCAGTCCCTTTAACCCTTGTATGGTGTTTGGGTCTGTTTTCATTTTTTATTAAAAGAAAGATGATGAGGAATTATTTTTAATAAATGTTTCCTCTAATATCTTGATTATATAAATTTTTTTTCTCAATCCTGTTTCTTAAATGTACTTTTGGATTTTAATGTCTGCTTTTACTTTATTTGAATTTAAATCTTAATTTAATATAATGGGATCACCTGAAAGTAAAGTTAGAATTCTGACTTTTCTCCTCAACATTCTGACCCCCCCTCCAAATGAATAAATAAATAAGTAAATAAATTCTGACTTTTTAAAATATATTTAAAAAAAAATATTGTTCTGTGAAAAAGTCAGAATTCTAACTTTTTTCTTAGGTGACCACAAGGTGGAAAAACACTGTTCTCCTCTTATTTGTAAAAATATATATTAAAAAATCCAAATTTTGAGAAAAAATGTCAGAATTCTGACTTTTTTTCCTCAGAATTTTGAGTTTTTTCTTGGAATAATAAAAAAAATTAATATTAGACCTTAATTTTTATACTTTTTTTCCCAGTGGTCCTAATCCTCTGCTGTACAACCCGGCTTTTCTGCCTCCATCCATAATAATATACATTATATAGACTAAATGTAACATGCAATAGCAAACTATTACATGACCAAAAACTAGTGGTGTAACGATTCATCTACTTCATTGATGAATCGATTTATATTCCTACGATCCAACTACATCGATCTGTGCTCTGCAAGTTGGCCTTCCAGGTGACGTATATCGATCTAAAATCGTTTAAAAGCTAATAAATCGATTGTATTGATGTTAGAACGTAGCGTATAGGTTAAGCACATGGTATACCACATTTTTCAACACTTTTTAAA
>JAPTGZ010000003.1:36058572-36069173 GCA_029814645.1 Fowleria isostigma
TTCTGATTACCATGTATTAAAATTGTAACTGTAACAGAATACAGTTACTCATATTTTGTATTCTAAATATGTAATCCATGTATTCCTTACTCCCCAACACTGTTCTAATTCGAGTAATACTTAAATAAGCAGTGATGTGGACTATCAGGATGACAAATACAGGTCAGAAGTGGGATTCAGTGACCTGCTCAAGGACACGTTATCATGACCGTGGGCTCATCAGAGCTGTGACTCATCAATTCACCTGCCGCCGGCCTTGTCCAGCAGGTCCGTCCACCTCTCGGCCAGACTCTGGAGCTGAGTCTGGATCTTGTCTCGGTCCTGTTTGTCAGCCGTGGCTGCAATCCTCTCGCCTTCAGCGCGGATCATCTCCACCGTGGGCCTGCGGTCGTCTAAGAGCCTCTGGAGCAGCTTTTAAGACACAAATGTACACGGTTACATTCGAGTTAAACCACATGTGAGGATTAGATTAGATGCAGGTTCCGACAAGTTGTGAGTGCAATTTAAGACTTATTTCTGTACTCGAGCCTGATCTTGTTGAACTTGCACTGAACTCATTACTTCTAGAAGTAGCTATTAGTTTTACCAGGAGATGCTGGGACCGCATCGCTTTAACTATTGTTGGTTAAATGTTGATTATAATATAGTTTTTTACAGTATGATCTGGACACAAAAACAGAACAAAGATGAGACTCAATTTTGATTCAACTTTATAAATTTATAATCCAATTCCATAATCTAATACATTTTTGGACCTGTCAAAAATAGCTGAAGACGTATTAAGGACTAAAAAGTAAAGTATTAGACCCCAGAAACCCTGTATATATTAGAAGTGAATGGTAAGACTTATCCACAGCAGAAGCTAATGCTTTCCAGTCACCAAAATTTGCACTTATCTTTGAAACGATTTTTCAACATCTCTTTTGTTTGGAGAAAATCCTCAGCTAAGCTCATTAGTTAACGGCTCGTCTTAAAATGGTTTTCATCGAGGGATGCTAAGTGACATGAGGGGATTACTTAATAATCACTTTAACTTTTTAATTTTAGACTTAAGAGGCAGTTTCTACTCTTATAAAGTTTAATATTTAAGTTTAATATCTGGTTTTGCAGAAGCCTTCTATCCTCTTCCCCTGCGTCTATGTCAGTCATTAGAAAAACAAACACACATGAATGTTTCTTCCTTCCTGCTGAGACCGTGACCCTCTCTCTGCTCCTAACATCTAGTTCAGTTCAGCCTCTGGAATGCACTTCTTCTAAGTTTTCTCTCTCTTTCTTATCCAAGTCATGACCAAATGCTCTTTCGAGGATGTAAACATGTGTGATTGATCGCTAGCTGAGACTACGGCGCTCTTATGTGCACAAACACAGGAAGTGTATGTTGGATAAACAAGGAAAAGTGTGTGTGAGTGTGAAAACAATGGCCGGCCGTGCGTGTGTGTTGGTCTGTTGTTATGCCAGTCTGACTGGCAGACGGTCAGCTGGGGCCGCTGGATGCCAGGCAGACGGATCACTGACTGTGTATGTGTATCAGCCGGCCATTCACATGTCTATTGTTTGTGGCTGAAGGACACTGCGGACATGGAGATATCGGTACGATTTCAATGCAAAAGGAGAGTTGAACAAACAGTCTAAATTACTCAAATTTACAATCACTGTGGAAACTAAAAATAATCTATTCCCAACAAATATACAGAACTGATTCAGTAGTCATGAGGGGGTTATAATTTAAGAAGGAAAATTAACTTTAATGTTCAGTTAATATGAACGACTAGGAAAAGTTTTTGTGTTTCAGTCAATGGAATGGGACAGTGAAACGGATTAAATATAGACTTAAAGCAACGTCCAAGGATGAAACAATTTAAAATGAGGTACAAAGATACAATCTTTCAGAAGTACAGGGATGAGGGGAGGTGTTGGGTATCACTGGGGGTTATAAATATGTACAAGTATGTGGTATGTGTATATACATGTGTATGTATATATGTCTGTGTATGTATATGTATGTACATAGATATGTGTTATTGTATTATGGGTATATGCACATTAGATTTATATTTCTTCATAATAATATTAGTCAGAAATAAAATAATTTAACAAGAAGTATCAGGTATTAGAGTATAGATATGTTAAGACAAGGAAACCTATTATTGTTATGAATTATTTAAGGAGAAGAGGTGGGAGTTTATGTTATACTTCTCCCTCCTTTTTGAATATGTATTTCATGTCTTATGTTTAATGTTTTGTCCATTTATTTTTCTTTTTTTGACATTCATATTCAAAATAAATACATCAATCAATCAATAAAACTGTGATTACGTTAACACTTACCTTTGTGAGTCCTAATTTTACTGGGAATGGTTATTTTCTCTTCTACTTTCACTGACAAAAATCTAAAAATGATCTGATTTTTGCGGGGGTCTGACCTAAACACATGTTCTCTTACATCTGTAGGATATTTGTAGGTCGGCGCTTCTCTGCAGCGCCACCATGCCGCATTTAGAATCTTATGTTGTGACACATTTCACCTTTATCAAAACATTGCAGCTCCTGTGATTTGGATTTTTCCCTTGGCCGTATTGCAGTTCTGATAATATTTTAGCCCTGTATGGAAGGATTGCTTTCACAATGCTTTATAGACAGACTAAAGCTGGCACTGCGCTGTGGAGAAGAAGAGGAGGATGTGGGTGGCAGCAGCTACAAGGCCAGAAAACTGTGCTTTATGGTCACCGCTTCAAATGCAACACGGAAAATCTGAGAAGGAGCTGTGATGTGGCCACTGTCGCTGCCTTATGTTTCACTTCTTTTGTATCGATACATATTTCATTACAGACTTGTTAACACATGTTCACATCTATTGGATTTCACAGCCCATCCATCCTTCGCGTACCTTTTGTTCTTGGATTTGTGCCTTCACCACGCGGTACTCGGCAGACGGGGGCTTTTGATTGGCCACCAGCTCCTCGGTGTCGCTGAGCCAGCTTAGCAGAGGCTCCAGAGCATCCTGGAACTTCCCACAATGCAACAGGGCTTCCTGCAGCTGGGCGATACGCTCCGCAACCTGAAGACAGAGACAGATGTGAGCGGAGAAATGAGAGAAAGGCCAATATTAAAGGAGACATATGTAGGTTTGTGGCCAAAACTGGTACTGCAATCACATTCAAAATACTGTAGAGCATGGTACCCGCCCCCCCCCCACCCCCACCAGAATAGACGTTGCCAGATCCAGCAGGAGCGTCTTCTACAACCTGGATGCCGAGAACGCTACTGACTTTGTGACTGGAAGATAGGTCAGGGGTTCCCAAACTTTTAAACTCACAACCCCGAAATTAATGGTGCTGGACACTGGGGACCCCCACTATCCCCAAAGTAACTAAAACATAAGAAAAAATACATAAAATGTGTGCACAGAACTCATCCACTTAAAGGCTTATCAAAACATGGGCATAACAACACAAAGGAACAGACAAGCCTGACAATTATGGTACAATTTAAATGATAATATGGCATATATCTGCCACACTGCATTGTGGGTACTGGACATTTTACTCATTGTGTTCTGTTTTATATGCAGGGGTTCAAGAGGGGGTTTGAGTTAATATTTATTGAGGTTAATGTGTCTGTTTTACGGCCTTTATTGGCCTTGACGTGTTCAGGCAGAGCACCTTCAGCCACAGCCAAACCATCCCCCCCGTTGTTATCTCGCAACCCCCACTTTGGGAATCCCAGAGATAGGTGATGGGTGGTGCATCAGGCCAAAACACAAAATGACAACATAAACATTACTTGTGGGCTGCCACTTAGCTTTTCAAATACGAATATTCTGGCTGGACTACAACTGTCAGTGATATCAGTATTTGAAATGAATACAATTCCTTAACGTCTGGTGACATATGAGGGCCATTTTATGATTACTTGGAATAGAATTCTTAGATACAGCTCCTTTAAATACATTTTGAAGCGTTTACAATTGGCTTTAACCTTGAACTGTGTCTGAACCATGAGATTCTCAGCTGAGTGATTCCTTAAACAATCCCAGCAGATTCACGATGCATGCAAACATGTGATGTAGAAAAAATGATTCATTAAAAACCTTTTTTTTCCACTTAGTGTTCTGGGTGTTATCTGTGCTCATATGAAAATAATGTATGATAGGGACTTGGACGCTGCACCACAAAGAAAGGATATATTCTCCTTAGTCATATGATGTAAAACGCTTGACACTGACTTCAAGAATATGATTGCTATTGGCGAAAAACACATAACTCCTGTCCAGGCGTTTCTCTGTAAGTAAGAGTCACTATCGGGGGGGTGTGTGGGTGAAATCGTACCCTCTTGTTGAGTGAGTTCCATCTCAGGTTGGTGGTCTCCAGGTCGTGCTCCAGTGCCTGGGTGTCGGTGTGCTTGGCGGCGCTCTGGATCAGACCCTGACCCACGGCGTTGACGTGTTGTAGCTTCGGCTGGATGCTGTCCACCTGCTCTCTCTCTACGGCCTGAAGTGGAGGAAGAGATGATGCTCATTAGCAAAAGCATAAAGGACAAAAACGAACACTATTAACAGTGAAATTAAAAGGAACATTGGCTCTTTATTTATTTTTGTGTATTTGTCCATAGCACTTATCCTTCCTCTTGTGTTCTCTTTCTGTTTCCAGCTCTTATGTTAATGAGTCGGTTTTGACCCACGTCTTAAATCATTTGTGAAATACACTAAAAATAATTATCTACCATCCAATTTGATTCTTACCTCTTGGTTATCTTGTTATTCTTCCTTATCCATAACAATACTGGTATCAATATTTTTGATGTGGGCCTCTGGGCCTTTTTTTGTCAGTGTACCCCCTGGATGTGACTGACAGTTACCAACTCTAGACTGAACTCACCTCACATGAACGTCTTTGTTTTGTTTTTGTGCATAATGGATAACAAGGCTAAATGAGAATTCCCCAGAGTTCACATGACTGTTAGAGGAGCCGGTGTAATTTCAGATTATGCTCTAACTATTGCTTTATAATCTTATTTTAGTACCTGGGTCAAAAACGACCCTAGCAACACAAAAGTCATAATTTCAACCAGAGCCTTTTATAATTTAATGAAAAAAAAAAAAAAAAAGCATTATTTTGTTGAAATAGCAGTTGCTGACAAGGTCAAAAAGACTTGAACAAATTTCATGTGGTTCTTTTATGCATTTAAAACCTAAAATTGGGGGAAGTAAATAAGTTTTACTTCTTCTCACTCCCTTTCGTGCTACTAGGGGTGTATGTCAATAGTGAATTATTGTAAATATTTATGTATATTTGTGTACGCATAATATATGTATATGTATAATATGTAAATATTATGTTCTTTTTGTTATTGTGAATTGAAATAATACTGTGCATACAGTGCACAAGCTTGAAATAAACCAATCAATCAATAAAATGGGGGTTGGTGCCAACCTTAACACAAGAGGAAGGTTAAATTACATTATATCATTGTATATTGTGTAGATATTGTTAATACAGTTTAACATATATATATTATATATTATCTATGCAATATAAGTACATAATATATCAGGTATATTCTGTGCTTCCTGCACTTACAGCTGTTCTGTCCAGATGCTTGATTGCATTTCATTGCTGTCTACTTAAACATGTGTAGTTACAATCACTTGAATCTGAATCTAGTACTGTAATCACTGCACAGTTTCACACCTCGGTTTATTTTTTCTTCAAATGCACATCAGTTCCAAATATCCTTAATGACTGTTAATCTCTGTTGGTTGTAATGAACCCATAGTGGTCAACGCCTTTGACCTCATAAAGCAATAATAATAGCAAACGTAAACATGGGAATGAAATAAATAACAGCAAAACAAACATGCAGATAAGAAAAGAAGGCCTTTGTTTAAACAGTCTGAAAGCAGCACAGTCTAAAATACACCGCACATTTATTCTGCGTGACGACAAATGGAAGTGGACTGTCCCACACACTGAACCCACATATAGAAGCGAGTGGATTTTAGGGAGATGAAGGACAGAGAGAGGGATGTGCAAAGATAAGAGAGAGAGAGAGAGAGAGAGAGAGAGAGAGGTGGGAGACAGGAAGGAGGGAGGAGGAAAAAAGACGAGGGGAGGGGGGGGGATTACGAGGATTAGTGGGTTAGACGAGTAAGGGGCTGGCTGGAAAAGGCTGAGTCGACAACACACACATACATTCTGTAGAGTACACTAGCGCTCTCGCATGGGTGCACACATCCTTCACTTAATCACAAATACAAACACATCCCTACGCAAGCAGTCACACAAAGCTACACGGACGCACATTTGGACACGACTCCGCCTGTCTGACCATGTTACTCTCACACACACACTTCACAGTGGACGGCTGGAGCCATCTTGTGATGACAATAGAGGCAGCCACCCGACGCTAAAGACGACCAGACTTCACTTCCCCAGTCAAGAAGGACAGAGCAGCAGCCACGGCGTGTCCTTAAACATCCAACAGCGGTTCTCTAAATAGGGTTCAGGTCCCATCTGGGTTGTAAAACTGGGCCCCAGGAGGATTCGTGAATGGATCAAAAGTCCACAAATTCATAAAGGCATTAATTGAAGACCTTGATCTGGCCCCGAAGGAAGCCTCCATGACTTTTGCAAACTTTCAAATGACTTTTTGGTTCAGAATTTAGACCACTTCTCTGGCCTAGAAAATTCTGCTCCTGCCTGGTTTATTAATGATGTTTTTCTGAGGGGATAAACACTCTACTGGTCCAACAGTAGAGAACAACAACCCCAAAAACCAACCGCTTATGTAACCGACGCTTAGGAAATAAATTCCTCTACATGTAAACCACAGCCAACTGTTTATCAAATCCTACCGTCGAAATAATTACAGTTAACGATGGGAGGTGACAATGAGTGATGCAACACAGACTAAACTGAAACGGAGCTGCAGGTAAAACCAGTCTCCTCCAGTTTTGGTGGTTCACGATGGAACTGCGATGATTGTCACTGTTTATCTAGTCATTTTCTTGAGTTATCAAATAGGTTTTGATTCATAAAATGCTAGAAAACAGTGCAAAACCCCCAAAAACTGACATCAAAATGAGTCAACAAAGCAAGAAAATATTCCACTTCAGCTTTTGTTCCGCAAAACTTTGATTCAAACAAATTAGTAGATCATCAAAGTTGTTGTGGATGAATGTAACAGTCAAAAACTAATTGATAAATTCATCTCTGTAGCTCTGAGTCATGTTGTACAACAATAAAATAATATCGCACAATATTTACAAATAGTGGCTTTGTAAATCATATTTTGTTACATATTCAACATTTTAGCTTGTTTAGTTTCTGTAAAACAAAGATTCACTTATAATCCCTATTAAACTGAGACCAATACTTGTACGCTAACAAAAACAAGCCTAAAACGAATAAACTTTTTCAATAAAAATTAACAAGACAAGGGGAGGGGGTGACCCTTTGGGACAGGCTTTGGAATTATGTAAAGGTGATAGGTCTGCATGTGTGAATATATGAGTGTATGGTACAGGCGTGTGTATACAGAAACACGTATATTTATTAGTTGATGTTATTGTGTATCACCTTTTATTGTATTTGTATTTGCTGCCTATCTTTATCTGTTATATTTCATGTCCATAAGACAAAAAATATGTTGTGTTTGTCACCGGAGTTGTTAGTTATATACTATCTGTTCCTGTATGGAGAAACATATTATATTTGCCATGAACCAAGCCTTTGAAAAGTTCAATAAAAACTTGAATTCTCCTCCCCAAAAAAGCTTATACTCTTGTGAAACTGAGCATAACTCAAAAGACTGAATAAAAATAAAATCCAGTAAAAATTTCTAACTTATAAAAACTCAATTTCACACTATTCCACCGATTCGCTGACCAGTACAAACCAATAAACCTCAAAACCTCCTTATTTCGCTTCCTCAAAATCCGCCAAACGAAGGTCTGTGGCGGTGAGGTGGGGGGTCGCTGACACTGAACTGAGTGAGAAGTCCTGACATTCAGAGGAGCCACAGAGTGGAGCATTAGGCCTAGTGGTTTATGACGCAGCTGCAGCCAAACCCCACTGCCCACACAAAGACACACACAAATAACCAGACATGTGAGATCAGGACACACATTCAGATGATTTTGGTAAATCCAAGGCCTGGGGGGAAAAAAGCTGCTGTGACAATACAGAAGGGGGGTGCAGTTAAATAGTGGCAGAGGGAAAATGGGAAAATGAAAAGGTTTGGGTTTCAGTAAAACCCCACTATGGTCTGGGAGAAGTCGTGGGTGTCCAGTAATAAGACAATAACAATCCTCCGAAAACACCGATCCAATACAGAACAAATGAACTAAATATTTTCCTCCATTTTCTTTAATCTTTTATTTTTGAATAATATTATCATTAGTGCATTAACATCTTTCATCTGCTGTGAATCATCTCTTGCTTTATCCATTAAACAATAAGTAACTGATTTCATTAAGTTCACTTTTATCCTCGTTTATTTTCTCTGCATGATTAAGAGGTGAATCAAGAAGATCAGCAGGAACTTGGGATTATATCAGGAAAATGTGTGAAATGTGACTCGACTCTGAAGTAACACAGATGTAAAAAGAAGAGACAAAATGTCGCTTAGAAGGATAAGCATGTTTATGATATTTCAAGTAAAAATACTATTACTGTGGTGAAACTAAAGGTATAAGTACATGTGTACTTAGTGACTTATATTAACCCATAAAGACACAAACATCCACCTGTGACTGAAATGACTTACTGATATAAAATGTTAGATAACTTTTGATTCATTAATCCTATTAATACGTGTGAGTAATTGGTGTAAAAAATGCAGTTTGTCATCTTTTTATGGTCATCAGATAGGACCCATTTGGATGTTCAGAGGCCCCATAGTAACCATGGAAACACTGTCATCTTCTACAACATTGATTCATCAGTAAAACCCACAGAGTCCAGCAAATGATAGTGGGTGGAAACACTTATTTTATGTTCAACAAATGATTAATTTTAGAAAAAAGGATACTTTTTCTTCAATTTTCTCTGTTTTGATATAATAACCTTTGGATTTACTCTAAGCTTTAATGAACATTTACATCACTAGTGAATTAAATATCGTAAAATATCTGATGTTCACTTAAAAATGCACAATACAGAAATTAAAATTACAGTAAATGGTCATAAATTACTTAAAAAAGGTTAAAAATACAGGGAAAAAAAATCATTTGGGAATTGCCACAAAGGTAGCACTGGGCCTTAATGGGTTAAATATGATACTGGTTGATTCCAATCATTTATTGTCCTACACAACACAACCTCTATCAGGAATCAGATCCAATTAATGTAGTATTAATAGACAGAAATAGTAATAAGGTGAGTAAATATTAAACTGCTTAAATTATCTCTAATATTAATGTAGCTTAAACGTGAATAAAAACTTTCTCGATCACCAGATTTACACAAACCTGTGACCATTTGCTTCCAAAACCCAGTGAACCAACCTCAGGAAAGCTAGCGCTCATTATCACATATAAGGAGGTTTTTTGTGGACCTCTGGCTCCACATTTTTGTTCCAACAGAGCGTGGACTGAATAATCAAACCTTTACCTTTCTCGAAATTAAATGTGTGACTTGACATTCTAGTTAAGTCTCAGCTGAATGTGATCTACAGAGACTTTTGTAAAACTGAAGTGGAGTGTGAACAATGAGAAAACTACCTGTACTTTTAAACTAAACTACAGTGTTTTGGTGCATGGGTGGCATCTCAACACTTTTCACATCTATACAAAAGCATCCTCATCAGATTATTCAGTCATGTTGAAGTAAAATAAGGCTGATTTAATATAAATTTACTCAGATAAAAGTAAAGTCAAACAGGTAACTGTAATTCATTCCTGTCTTTGATCTTATAGTGAGTGTATTGCTGTTTAATTGCTGTTCTGTGTCTTAATAGAGTACTTTAACATGTAAATTTAGTATTGGGCTGTCAAAATGAATGTGTTAACTCAGATTAATCCTTCATCACAATTAATTTGACTAAAAATTCTACATAATTAAACCATCCGCAGCACAGAATGACTCTGAACGTCTCTGGTAAGCAGGGTTCCTACACATTTGAAACTTCAAAATTCCATACATTTTCCAGACCCCAAGTTCTAGATGTCTTGATAAAAAAATCCATTGATTAATAAACACCTGAACAATTTCAAAGCCGGCTCCACCATAAACAAGTCTGGGTGTTTACAAACATAGCCGGTAGGTGACTCGGGCATTTTTGGAGATTTGTTGCAGCGTGAATTGTGGGAAGCGGAGTTCTATGCCGCCACAGTACTAACAATGAATTGTCTGTAAATTGTATTATGTTTTGAAAATTAAATGAATTTTAATAAACACCTACTTGACAATTATTTGAACTTCATTCATTCATTCATTTTCTGAACCCGCTTTTTATCCTCGCTAGGTTCACGGGGGTCGCATGGAGCCTATCCCAGCTACTTAAGGGCGAAGGCGGGGTACACCTTTTCACCAGTTCATCACAGGGCTGACATATAGAGACAAACAACCACTCTCACATTCACACCTATGGACAATTTAGAT
>JAPTGZ010000003.1:36071535-36089359 GCA_029814645.1 Fowleria isostigma
GCATGTCTTTGGATGGTGGGAGGAAACCGGAGTACCCGGAGAAAACCCACGCAGACACGGGGAGAACATGCAAACTCACCACTGCACCACCATGCTGCCCATTTTTTGAAGTGTGTATACTTTTATTTTGTGACACCCTGTATATATTCCTTTCTTTGTTGAGTCTATTTGCTCATGCAAAATGACACTTGCTTAATGGAGATTAAAAATATATATTTACTCGTGATTAATCTAAATTGATCCACAGCAACCCTGTGATTAATCTGATTAAAAATTAGTAAAAAAAAAAAATGTTTGACAGCACTAACATATATTCAGTAATATATTTATCCTTGTATGTTTTATATAAAAATGCACTTTCTTTTTGTTGCACTGATCATTTCTTTCCTGCTACTTTTTAATATACTTGAAAAGAGCAACTGTAACACCCGATAATTTCCCCCTGAGTTTATTACAGTCATCTGATTCTGATGATTCTGATTTATGAAGGCCTGCAGACATAATAATTCAGTCAGTCTTGTCAATCATCTGGAAGTGTTTCTGAGTGTTTGCAGTGAGTCATAATCAGAGGGTTTACAGGTTTCTGCTCATCTGGTTTAAATATGCCATCCAAATACAGGTTCTCCTTTCCAAGGCTTTGCGCATGCGTTTAATTCCAAATCTGCAAATCTGCATGCGGTGTTGTGCAAGTGTTTCTAGATGCATAATTATGACTATAAGGGCAAAAAGAAGAGGCGTTCTACAGGTATAAATGTGCATGTACGGGTGCATATGAATAAGTGTTTGGCCTGCGCTCTTGTCCTGTTGGAAGCAGCTGTGTTGGGGTGACGGGCGTCATCGCTGCTTGGAACAGGAAGTCTGTCGGCCAGAACAACAATGAGCTGCAGCAATGACCCACTCCACCCTACGCCTTATCCTGCACTGAGACCCAGTGTGTGCGTTTCGCAGATAGAAGAGAGCCCGGAAAGGAAAAAACAGGGAAAGCACAACCCATTCATCATCTAAACATACACTACGATGTATATAAAATATGTTTAGCTTTTATGTGCGTGTATTTCTATGTGTTTTCTCTTTTTTTCACCCATTCTCTCGGCTTCTTCTCTCCCTCGCCAGCTCTCAGTGGTTGAATCCACTAAACCAGAGCTCTGGAAAATGTCCCACATACTTGTCATTCTTCTCCACCTCAGCCAGCACACAGCAACACACGCAACACAGTCTTAACTGAGCAGACTTAACTATCACCACCACAGTTGTCATCCTCAGTTCCTCCTCCTCCTCCTCCTCTTCCTCTTCCTCACATCATGTCATCACTCTCTAAACCTCGTCCCTCCCTGCCTCCTCTTTTCTCAAATGCTGCCTGCTCCCTTCGCTTCATCCGGACTGCAGACCTGCTCTGGTTTTCTCACTTCGGCCATGGTTCAGGGTAGATGGGAGGAAAAAAAAAAATACAGAAAAAGAAAAGCTCAGTGATGGAAGCAGATCTGACAAAAACCGGGGAGTGGACGGGATCAATATCGGCTACATCCGCACTGAGCTAAAACACAGGAGGAGGATGGTCCGAATGAACGTCTGGTTACATAGACATCAGACTGAGAAGGTGTTTAAGATGAAAGAGGTTTGAGGTGTGCACCCTATTTTGCATTCGTAGTGAGGAGCTAATCTTTAATGTTAAATTCCAGTAAATGTCTGCTTTTTTTCCTTCTTTCTCTTTCATCTCTTAAATTAGCATCAAAAATATTCAGAAATTCACACAGAACAATCAAAGTGTGAAGGGAAAAATGTTGAACACAGTGTGACGTAGACGTAAAAATGAAAAAAGTGGGAAGAAGAGTTAAAACATCAAACTTTCATGTGGTTAAATAGAGGGAAATCTAACTTTAAGTAGCATCGATCCCCTGGGTCATTGTTCAAATATTGTCTCTGCAAAACAACATAATTCTAATCGGCTGCAAATCACATCTAATATTATGTAAGAGTTGATGAAATCTGACAGAAAATTATTGTAAATTGTTCCTGGGTTGCCCAACCTGTTGTATGTTTTTGTTTTGTGTACTTATTTTCTTTATTTTTGTGTACCCTTTTGCTTTTAAATATCAGCTCTGGCAATGTTCCACGTTTTAGGAGGAAATCCTGTCTCACTTGTATTTGTTAAATATTTGTGAGAAATATAAATCCAATACCTCTGTATTTTTATTTTATGCTTAATTTTTGAGATATAAGTAAAAATGAGCATTGAAACAACAGTTCTATATGATATCTTGGCTCAATAATAAACATTTGAGAAGAAAATTATTGTAAAGAATCTCCAAATTTCCAAAGGCTGACATTTTTTAAATACACTACTCAATTATTTGTTGTTATTTGTTCAGATTTTTTTCATTTCTGTTCTTTTTATCTTCTATTTATCTGTTCTTTAGTTTGTCATTTCTTTAGATGTACACTGCAGTGGGTTTATTCCATATAGCTTATTGCTCGCTTATGCTTATTTTATTGCTATATTTCTTATCCCTATTTCATTTCCTACTGCTGTACTTGTGTGAGGGGCAATGGTAACACAAAAACCCTCCCTGGGATAAATAGAGTATTTCTGATTCTGATTCAATTAATACATTTGCAATAAAATGAGAAATAGTTTTTTTTAATGTCACTCATTACTGGTTATTTTCAGACAGTAGATGGTGATTTGTGTATCACATGATGAGATTTATCAGAGCTGTGCATCAAAATTATGATGACCGACCAAAAGCGTAGAGATGGCTCCAAAATAGATAAATAAAACCGGTTTATTATTAAATGAGTGACTTCAGTTCATCACCTGAAAACTATAAGTAAAATGTTAACTATAATGCAGCTGCTAACGTATTCTTTTCACTGTTATGGCCGATACTACTGCTACTTACTCGCTAAAAAATATAAAACTATAATGTATGGTTACTGCCATAATACTGAAGGTGCACGAGCAGAAAAGTTAAATTATAAAAAGACCCAGCACTCTACGATTCTAAAACTCATTACAGATAAAGGAAGAGTCACAAGATTTGACCCCCTTTAGGCTTCAAATATTCACAGGTTCTCACTGAAGCTGTCCGGACTCGGTCATACTTCAGAACCTAAAACCCTCCACTGTCACTGTAGGAGCCGATGGCACATGAAGCTGCTTTTAAGATCCGTATGTACCGTGTGTGCTGTACATGCAGACATGTATGGATACTCTATATTTAGCCGTCATCTGCTGAGCTAATAAGGCAGAGGAGAGGAATAGTTCTGTTGATGGCGCGTGTCCAAAACATCGCTCACGGACAATCAATTTCTTAATCAGGACAGATGAGGAACATCTAGCTTCTAACATGAACACAGAGGACAACTAATGAAATCACCTGGAAACATGAGAGCGAACCGCAACCTCCTACTGTCACCGCTCTAACTCTGGGGAAAAAAAAAAAAAAAAAAGAAATAACCAGGATCAGTGGGATGAATTTGCATCTGCAATTTGTATTTCTGAAAATTCCAAGTGATTCTGTGTCCTCTGGTTTCATTTGCCTCTCTATTTGTTGCTGCCTTCCCTCACTTTGAGAGCAGACTTACTCATAAAAAATTAAAAAGTGGAAACCCTATGTTGTTTCTAAAGTAAGAAAAGATTAGACGGCAAAACACCCCCAAAAAGTCAAAGGGATTGTGAGGCCTCACTTTTACGGTCTGTATTCATACTGACAATCAAGAACTGCAAAGTTCCTCTAATAAATTTCTTAATAAATGGCAATCTTTTTTTGGAATACCTTCAGTGTTTATAAATGCTGCGTTGAGATTCATCTTTACACCACCACCCTACTCTCTATTTTTGTTCGTTTATGTGTTGGTTTTTGTCGTAATTCACTCTATCAATTATTTTTGTTTTTGATACATTTATGTAATGCCTAATATTTTAGGCACATCTACATCTATCTACAAGCTATGTCTACTTAGTTTTTTTATTTATTTATTCATTTTCCCATTAAAAACACCCTATATATGTATATAATGTTGTTATACCCGTAGTGCCTTTTAAAACAATGGCAGTGTTTTATATGTATGTTCTTATCTGGTGTTTTATGTTTGGCTTTAGTACTGACTTTTATTGTGTTTTATGTATTTTTTTAATGTATATTTTTTAATGTATATTTTAAGTGTGGATGTATGACTGTAATTTCTATTTAGTGTAACTTCTGCTGCTGCTGTCTTGGCCAGGACACTCTTGAAAAGAGATTTTTAATCTCAATGAGCTTTACTTCCTGGTTAAATAAAAGATGAAAAAAATATATACATATATATATTTTTTTTCTGTCGGTTGAGTTATTATTTTGGATGTCACACATTTGTTACTGTTTGTATTTAATTAATTTTCTACTGTACAGAGACTTTGTTATAATGTTCTTTGTCCTCTTGAGGGCTTTGGGGTTGGTTTGGGCATGGGGGAAAAAATAATATAAAAGGCAATGTATAATGTATGCATTGTAATTCCATTTCTTTGTATGTTCTGTTACATTGCTCAAAAAAAAAAAAAGATTAATAATAATAAAAAAAAAGTGGAAACCCTTTACATATTTCCAGTATTTTCCTCGGTTCTGCAGTCGTGCCAGGTGGATTAAAAGCTTGATGTGGCCGTCCGAGCAGAGGAAGTGGTCTTTCATTTATACTTAGTGTAAATGAGTGAAGAACAGACACTGTAGCGTGGAGGGCGACTGTTTCTCTTTAAAACCATATCACAGCCAATCCATTTCATTGCAACCAGAAACTGCACTGATATCAGCTCCTCCTCCTCCTCCTCTCTGCTTTTCCGTCATCATGCTCCCTCTCTTCCTGCCTCGACCCTGGCCTCTCCCTCCTTTCCTGTCTTTCAACCGTCAACCTTCCTCACTACTCCTTTAAAAATGACCAAAAAATGAGGGGGAAAAAATAGAGGGAAGTGAGGAAGACTATTTTTCGATGGAGGGTTTTAGTCTAATCCTCAACTGACCGATCTTTGACACAGAGATAAAGGGGTTAATAGGTTAATAAATCCCATTCGAATCCACTGACCTTATTTGAACATCAACAAACAGATACAAATCTCATGCAAATGCAGAATGCATTCAAAGCATGTTGGGCTCCACCTTACAATCCTCCCTTTCTTCCTCTTCTTTGTGCTACGGTTGCATCTTTTTATCCTCTGGGATGTGTGCGTGGTTTTTTTTTTCGAAACATTCTCATTCTATACTGTCATTCATGAGATTACTGTTCAGCCCATTTTTGTGGGATTTCGTGCAGCTAATCATTGCCCTCCGAGACAAACTGAGTAGATTTGAGGTTTCTCGGGTGATGTTTTTGCTGATACAGAAGTGGTGCAGCACCATTGCTTGATACTATTGATATTCTTTATTTTACAGATAACCTGAATTCAGCTGTATTTGATCTTATTAAAACTATCATTCTTTTGTGTTAATATCATATTCATTGTAGTAAATGGAAAAATTCTAAGCCCTCCTTTAATTGGTTTATAAATGATTTCAAATTGTTTTTCTCAACCCTTCAAAAAACTAAGTTTTATAAATCAGCCAAGAAATTACTGAGTGAAATTAAGCAACATTTGTTGTTTTTGTTGTTTTATTCTTGCTCCACTATATATACATATATATATATATATATACTTGTTTTACAGCTCCCTTTTTGTTAAGTTTTGTTTTTCATTTGCTGACTTGTCATAGATGTTTTTGTTATTCTGCATGCTCCACTTTGAATTTGACTCTTGTCATTATTGAAATGTCCTCTATAAGAGTTTGTATATTGTTTTGTATGTTATAAAGTTCCAATAAAAAAAGCATGAAAATCAGGAGAAAAATTGAGTAATGGTAAAAAAAAGAAAAAAAAAAAGAAGTGATGCAGCAGTGAGAAAATATATACAGATATATAAATAATGAAAAAACGCTGCTTTGATCTCCACTAAACGGAACTACATTCAAATCCAGCTGGAGATCAATGTGTGGTATTGTCTGTGTGGTGCGTTCTGTGTCTCTCTCAGGTTTATCCCACAGGCGGTTGTTCAGAACCAGAATTATCACATCAATCAAAACACAAATGCATGAGCCGGAGACATGGAGCCACCTGGTTCTCTCTCTCCCCGAGCATGTCTCTTTCTGCTTCAGCATCTGTCTTTCAGCGCCGGCTTTTTCCTGGCCCATTTGTTCCTAGTATCGCATTTGGATTGGAAATTATTTGGAATGAAAAATGGGGATATGCAGATTTCAGAAACACATAGTTACAGATGGTCTTTTTAGTGACTAACAGACTGATTTCCAAACCAAAGTTAAGACAAAAGCAGCGCAAAAAATTAACAGATAAGTTAATATTACAACATGCCTCAGTTTCATGGCTGCCATCGGTCAGTGCATTGTACAATCTAGAGCTGCACAATATATCATTTGAGCATCGTCATCGCATTGTACGTGTGTGCAATAGTCACATTGCAGGTTCTGTAATGTAGGAGGAAAATTAACTCAAAATATTTTCGACTAGTTTCAAGGATACCTGAAACACACCGCGCACAGTGATCCACTAATCACAATTTTTCCTAATCAGTTTGCTGAAACAGACCACGCCCCTGCATATGGAGTGAGTTACTGGTAACGGCATTAAAAAATGAGCAACGAACAAGAGAAAATCACCAAAAACAAAGTAGAAAACCACAGAAAAAGTAGAAAATTACTGAAAAAAAAGAAAATCACTGAAAACTAAGAAGAAAATCACTGAAAATAAAGAAAATCACAGAAAAATAAAGAGAAAAATCACTGAAAAAGAGGAAAATCATTGAAAAAGGGGGAAAATCACCAAAAACTGAGAAGAAAATCTTTGAATACAAAGTAGAAAATCACTGAAAAAGAAGAAGAAAATCGCAATATATATATCGTGGGGTTAAAAAAAAAAAAATCACAATGTTAGTATTTTTCCAATATCGTGTAGCCCTACTACAATCCCTCGCCCCAGTTCATCAAACAGCATGCAAAGCTTGTCCATCTGTCTGTCTGTCTGTTTATGGGGCACACAGACAAACATGCACATACACACACTGTGCCTCAAAATGAGCTCCTTATTAATCCAAAGACCTTCTGCTTGTGCGAGCCTGCCAGCAGGTCTCTTATCGCTGAACCAAAGCCTCATGTAGCGCTAAAAGGTGCTCCCTCGTGCAAACAATAGCCTCCGTTCCCTGACTGCCCTGTCGCCTGTCACAACTCGTTTTTGTGTCTGCTTCTTTGTCTTTTTTAAACTCTGTCAGTGTGTCTTGTTTATCTGTCCACCCCGTGTTTGTCACATCAGCCCTTTTTAATGAATTCCTCCAAGCAGCTGAACATGAGGAAAATGAAAATGGCTCGGTGTTTTGCTTTAGAGTAGGGAGGTCAAACATGCGGCCTGCGGGCCAAATCCGGTTCGCCAAAGGCTCCAATCCGGCCCGCGGGATGAAAGTACAAAAATGACACATTAACAGTCAAGGGTGTGAAAATCATTTAAGTTCAGGTTCCACATATAGACCAGTGTGATCTACAGTAAAATAACAGCATAATACCATATTTTTCGGACTATGTTGCACCGTAGTATAAGTTGCACTAGTCTAAAAATGGGTCATGAAGAAGAAAAAAAAAAAAAGTAAGTTGCACTGGAGTATGTCGCAGGACCAGCCAAACTATGAAAAAAGTGCGACTTATAGTCCAAAAAATACAGTGATCTAGAAATAATGACAACTATAAATTTTCTTCTTGAAGAATTATGTGACAAAAATATAAGCAAAAAAATAATAGACTATGAAAATATTTACATTTACAAACTATTCTATTCAAATAACATATTAACAACCTGAAATGTACAATTTTAACAATATTCTGTTAACACATGTTTGTGCAACATTTTGTGCATTGTATAAATAATATGTTGAGGTGTTATATTGTCAAAATTGTACACATTTTTCCGATTAAATTCAGGTTATTCACATCTCTTTTGCGAATTATTCCATTATTCAGAAAAGGGCAATAAAGTGTCCTATAGGGAACACACAAATTGTTTTTTTTAATCAAGTTAAAAGCTCTAAAATTCAGCAACCTAGTCCATGCTGAAACAGCACAATTTATGTTCAAAATAAAAAAGTAATCTTTTTCCCGTTCAAATTCAGCGCTTGTTTAAAATAGCGGAAAGTGTGCAATGCTAGAACAAATATGAGGCAAATTTGTCTTTCCGTTGTTGGAGTAAATGTTTCGAACAAGTCAAATCCTGAGTTAAAAGACTGTGCAACGTTACTTATGTTTAAAACTATGCTTAAGAGAAATATCATGAATACATATGAAGAACGCAAATGTTAATATTTT
This sequence comes from Fowleria isostigma, assembly GCA_029814645.1. Taxonomy (NCBI): domain Eukaryota; kingdom Metazoa; phylum Chordata; class Actinopteri; order Kurtiformes; family Apogonidae; genus Fowleria; species Fowleria isostigma. The sequence continues at coordinate 36,079,902 of JAPTGZ010000003.1, forward strand.
TCTGCAACTATTGAATTGTTTTTTTTTGTAATTGTTACAAAGCAAAAGGCATTGGTAGATATTATATTTTATTGTGTGGCAATATGAATAAGGAGGTAGGCAAAATAAGCTTAGGCTACATTGAACCTTAAAAATGTATACTGTTTGAAAATGTCTGTATAAACACACATTGAACATAAAAAAATGTATATTTCATAAGCTAAAAAAGGTTTTTTTTGTAGTAAAACATAGAAAAAAACTTGGAAATGTCATTATTTATGGTTTACACTGTCATTATTTCACTGGTCTGGCCTTCTTGAGCTTAAACTGGGCTAAATGTGGCCCCTGATCCAAAAAGAGTTTGAGACCCCTGCTATAGAAAAATTTAAAAAAACAAACAGAGAGCATATGTGAGAGGAAAACTTAAAGGAGAAACAATGAGACAAAACTATAAAGAAAAAGCAAACAAACCAGCGTTGTGCAGCTCATAGTTTAACTGTTGGCCCTGCCACAGCCTTATCTGATATCACAGTTTATATTCCCCAGACAACTTCACCCACTGTTTGTGCAGCCATGTTGGCAGAGGCAGCGCCCATCGTACTGAGCCACAAATTTACCTCTCACCTCCTTATCTCGGCAACACAACCATCCAAGCAAGAAGAGGGGGGGAGGGAGAGGTGGAGTGGAAGGGGTCAGCCGAGGGGAGAGGGGGATTTCTACACATAACAAAAGTGCGTGTGTTCCTTTGGAGACATGTGGACCAAAATTGCAGAGCTGAATTTCCCAAATGTCACTGTTGATTATTACAAAAAACGCTTGAGGATGAGGCTTTACTTCTACATAATAAATGCAATATAACTGCCTCTGGTGCCACCGCTGTCATCAAATATTGTTATAGAATCGAAAAACAATCACATCCTGTAGATACTTTCTCCAATTCCCATATTATTCTGATATTGTATTTTTTAATGCCTGAAGCACAGGTGTCCTCTAGCTGCAAAAACATGATTATTTTACAGTTAAAAGGTCTTGTTTAGTGGGAATAAGTCTAAGTTCTTCAAAAATAACAAAAGAAAATAATCTTGTCAAGTGTGTTTTTTTTCAGTAGAAGTGTAATTTCGTTCTCATTTCCAGTTAATATTGAGGTCAATTTAACCTGTAACAAAGTAAAACAATGGCTGGTCTAATATTAGAGCAGAGGAACAGGATTGGGTTTTTTTTTTCACTTACACACCCTCTCAGTTTAAGAATATAAAATCTGGTGTGTGTATATGTATATATATATAACTGTAGTTTTGCTTTTTGTTTAATTCAAGACAACTTGGTTCCATTTCAGAATATTAGATTTTCTCTAATCTGGCTGCTTTTGTCGTATATTGTTGTTTTTAAAGTACTTTTTTACTTTTTTAAAATAGTCCTGATAAAGTTTTGTTTTTTTTTTTGTTTTTTTTAACGCCTAAAGCACAAGGGTCCTCAAGATGCAAAAACATGATTGTTCTAAAGACAGGTAAAAGGTCTTGTTTATTAGATTCTAAGTCTTATTTCTTTAGAAAGAATGAAAGGAAATAATCTTGTCAAGCGTCTTTTTCAATAGAAGTGTAATCTCGTTCTCATTTCCAGTTAATATTAAGGTCGATTTAACCTGTGACAAACTAAAACAATGACTCGTCTAATATTACAGCAGAGGAACAAGATTTTTTTTTTTTCAATTTCTTAATCTAACACTTACACACCTTCTCAGTTTAAGAATATAAAATCTGTCATATATAACTGTAGTTTTGCTTTTTCTTTAATTCAAGACAACTTGGTTTCACCTCAGAATATTAGATTTCTTTCTCATCTGGCTGTTTTTGCAGTATATTGTTGTTTTTAAAGTTACTTTTTACTTTCTTAAGCAGTCCTGATGTTATTATGTCTGACTTTATTTCTCTTCTGAAAGGTCCAGCTGAGTGGACACGACATCTGATTACATTAAACTGAAGCCAGAGAGGACAAATATATGGGCACTGATGCACAAAATAGGTTAAAATCCGTTACAAAGCCAAACACACACACAGATAAATGTACTCGTACGCCCACACCAAGTAAATGAGCTGTGACTGACAGGTCAGAGATGGAAACTTGGGCCTGATAGAAACTGTAATGAAATTAAAAAAAAAGGACCAGGCACATTATGAACCATGACACAAAAACAGTCTCAATGTTATTTTGTTGCTATTGTTGTTACTCATTGTTAATTCTTATTTAATTTCAGCCAAATGTTAAAAGATCTTAACCCTTTAACTGCCCTACTAAGTAAACCTGATGAAAACATTTTTTTTTTTTTTGCATTTCTAATTCCTTTGAGTAATTTCTAGATTTTATTTTTTTAACCATACCTACTAATATCAACTCGGAAAGTGTCACATATTACTAAGTCAATTATTTCCACATATTCATGATCTACAACCACTAAATGTTTAATATTTGCAGCAATAGATGAACAGAGGCTTTGATTTTATGACATAATCCATTATTTCATATTGTCTTAATTTTTCTACTCTTACCATAAAGTGACCATCAACCACTTGGTTGAGCATATTTTTAAAACATTATACATATCAGATTAAAGTTTTTTGTGGTATCAAATAATATAATTATGTTCAGAAAGGCCTCTTGTACTATGATATGCCAAAAAAAGTATTCATATCTCTCATATTGTCTTTCGTGATTTTCATCTTTCTTGGCTCCATCAGAATGTTTCTTTGAGTGTAGAACATACTAATGTTCGTTTTTCTGCATATAAATGCACTTATGTTCAGGAAGGCCTCTTATACTACATTGTGCCAAAAAAGTATTAATATCTTTTAATAATTTCATCAAAATTAGTCCAAATGTCTTTAGTAATTTTCATCTTTTTTAGACTCAGATAAGTTCAGTACTCCACTTAATAAAAAATAAGGACTTAAAATGTGATAAACCATATGGTTGAACAAACAGTTAAAGTAAAGTATCCATGCATCCATCCAAACCACTTATTATACAGTATATAAGATGTCATGTTTGTACATTTTAAATCAGGTATACTTAGCTTGTGGTGATTAAAACAGAATCTGATCTATGTGTCACACAGGCCTATTGTCAATTGTAGTACCAACTTCATTTAGTTAATAAGCCAATCTGCCCCTGGGACTGTAAGTTGAGTATCCCTGGCCTGATGTCTGTGAACTGAGAACAGGGTTCAGATCAGACAAATCTAGGCCAGACTCTGAGTCAGAGCAGAACACCTAGAGAGCACGACGGCCTGTCAAACATTCTGTCACGACAAGATGCACTTTTACACATGTACGCACCTTTGCATGCAGCCCACACACTCAAACACAAACAAAGAAAGATGGGAGGAGTGACACAACACAAACAAAACCAGTCTAAGACCGAATACAGATGAATGCCGCCAGACTTCTCTGACAAACACTGACAGACCACTGAGTCAGTTCTTGCCAAACTGATCTTGTAGCATTTATAGAATATCCATTTCAGATCTACGTCTTTACACAGCCTGTTGTATATACTGCGACACTGATTACACTTTCAGTATCTAAATCAACCCAAACAGTGAAAGTCATCCAGATGTCCCACTCCACATTCTCCTCCTGGGAAAAAAAAAATGCTGCACCCATGACTCCAAACGGAAGTAGAACATTCTATACTATATACAGATAGCGTAAAAAGAACAATAGTGTGCCCTTGAGATAAATGCTGCAAACTCTGCACTTGACATCAACATTATAGCTGGCCTGAGGCGCAAACAAGCAAGTGATCAATCCCAAGCATGTGCATGTAATCTAGTTTCCCCCAAACACACATATGCACGCACACAGTCTGGGCGACCCTGAGTGGAGTTTCTCGTAAGCCTCCAAACACTCCCCCATGAGCATCGGATTGCAATCATTTAAAGCCCACTACTTACACACAACAAGCTAATTATGGCATCTACATAACTTAAGCCCCTCGCTTGCATTTTCCATGCTATGTCTGCATCGGTTATACTTGCATTCAGCTACCTGACCCAATTCTTTTTCCACGCTATGCCTCAGTGTGTCCACATGTCCACATCTAATGCATTCACTGCTAAAAACAGATCTTTGCTTTCACCCTTCTCCAACAAACCTTTCCTTTACTCTGCTAAAACAGATCAATACATGCAAGTATCCCTTTTTTTTCCATTCATCTTCAGCACGAAAATGTGAGTTTTAAATGAATCATCCTGATTTGTGCTTTAGCAAAATGCTAAAATTTATAAATATAAACCACCCTAATAAAACTGTGTTCTCTCTGTTTTCCAATGTATAGACAATTTACATAATTTGATTAACTACTACCTTAATTTACTAAATTATTCTACAGCAATAAAACTAAACTGTGAATGAAAGTGTTTCTGAGTGAAAACACTATGATTACAGCATCCGTGCCTCAATATCCATTCATCTCTAAAAAGTCATGAGCTACTTTCATGGCCTTGATAAAGAACCTTGTTTTCAGCTTTGTGGAAATGTTTTTTTTTTGTTGTCTCCTAGCAAAAGACTTGAAAGAGTTCAAGCTATTTAAGAAGATTTCTTTTAACCCAGTAATCTGAAAGGCAACTGTAGCTCTCAAATGTGTACAAAGTAAAATATTTGTCACTGAGAGGTGAGTAGAAACCTGCATAAAATGGAAGCCCTCAAGTAAAATGAACGTACTTCGTGTTTTTGTGGGATTAAAAAAGTAAAATTAAAGCATACCTGTGCAGGTTTGTCAATATCAGAGCATGGTAATATATCTGTGGGTTCATTCAGTGCAGATTCTGGGAGGGGGTCTGAGTCGGTGGGTGTGGCTCCTGTCTGGGCCTCGTCTTCCTGGGGTTTACACGCTTGTGTCTGGCTCGTCTCTCTCTCCGTAAACAGACTCTGTAGTAAACCTGGCTCAATGTTCTCCCAGACATGATCTACAGACATGAGTGGAGGAAAGTCCAGAGTGGATCCATCCGACTCCCAGTCACTGTCTCCTGTCATAGAGCCCAGGACAAACTCGACCCCATCTATTCCAGACTGGGTCCCTTCGGAGTACGAGTCCAAGTCCAACTCCTGAATGTCGTCGCAGGCCGAGCTGACGTCGGAGGGCCCGGGCTGCGGTCGTTCGGGTGCTGCCATGTAAACAAAACTGTCAGGAGAAAGTAGCGGTCCATCTTTCTCCTCTGAATCGGAGGGTTTGGGGATCGGGCTGGGGGGAATAGAGTCCTCAAGAGGAGAGGGGGGGCAGTCATGAGGGGATTGGGGAGGCACAGAAACAGCCAGGTAAACAAAACTATCTGATATGACAAAGGCCTCACAGGAGTCTTTAGTATCTAAACCAGCACCACAAGAGTCAGATTTGGAAAGGGACTGTGGGGAGGAAGAAAGAGGAAATGAGTCTATATTTTGAGATTGAAAGAGAGAAACAGAGTCTGATTTGGATGTGTTAGCTGTCACTTCAGCTGGGTCCAATCCTGAGAATTCCTCTGAGGGTGCAACACAATTTGGAGTCTCTGGTGCAAAGGATGTCCCCTCTGTTTCACAAGATACTGCTATTGCATGCTTGCTAATCTCTGGGGGTACTGGATCTATTTGACAGGAAGTCTGATAGTCAGCATCCTGTGTACATTCATTGTCGATTTCTTCTTCAACTGTGTGCGGAGGCTCAAGGCAGTGATCCATCACAACTCCCTCACTACTGTCCAAACTCGGCTCAGATTGGTCATACACATCCCACTCTGTTTCAAACTCCTCTTCCTCTTTAAATTCCCCCTCATCCTGCCTGATGTCCTCATCTACTTCCTCAGAATAAGGGTTCAAAGGGCTACAGGAAGGTGAGTGAGCACTTCGGACGATAATCTCCTCACCTTCCTCGCCATCATGCTCAGACGATGCCCCGCTATCCAGGTCAGTCTCAGTCTGTGCAGGTTTATCCTGTTCGCAGTCAGTCTGAATGGGTTCAGTTCTGTCTGGTTGGGACATGGGGACCCCGCTGGAGTCCGACTCCAGCTGGTGACCCAGAGCAGAGTCTGTTGGGTAACTCATCTCCTCCTCCTCAATCTTTGCCTCATCCTTTTCAAAATCAACATCATACTCTTCATCAATGAAACTATGTTCTTTTTCACAGTCTTGTGTTCGCATTAGGTCAAAGTCTATAATCTTTTTAATGTGTTGAGTATGATTTGACTCTTTATGTTCCAAGTCTGTTTCAGTGAGAGCAGGCTCTAATGCATCCAGAGGAAGAGTTCCTTCAAAATCTTTCCATATGATGTTTGTTTCACCCTCTGTTTCCTCTTCCTCTTCCTGTAAACAAGGAAGAGTGTAGGGATCAAGAGGCTCAGGGTCCACACTCATCTCCACTCCCTCCTCCCCATCTTCCTCTTCACATTGCCTCTCCAGCTGTAGGAAGAGGTCATCCGATTCAGCCTCAGAGCTGGGGCAAGGGGAAGCACTCATGGCTCCAGGACCACCAAATCCCGTTGGGGGAGTCAACACAGGCCAATGTCCAGAAGAGCCTGTTAAATCCCATCCTTCTGATTCCAGTGTTTCTTTATCCCAAGACTGGTCAATAATCTCCCTATTTTCTAATTTAAGAACTGCCTCCCATTCTCTCTCCTCTCTCTGAGCTCTCTCCTCCTCTGCTTTGTCCCTTTCCATTTTCCATGCCTCCTCCTCCTCCTCAATCATCCTCCCACACTCTTCATCCTCGAGCTCCTCAAGTATCCTGCGCTCATCCTCCTCGAATTTGAGCTCGGATGCTGTGCGCTCCCTCAGTTCCCTACCCTCAGCACCCCACCCGAGCAGCCCCTCCTCACAACCCTCCTGACTTATACAGGGAGAGAGGGGTAGACCACCATACACCAGCCCCTCCTCCTCCTTTAGAAATGGAGATGGGGGGTCTAAGAGGTAAAGTGACTCCTCATCTGTGTTGTTATCTTCCCCTAATAGAGGAGGCAAAGGGGGTAGAACAGGGAAGTTGTGTCTCAGACCCACCTGGGTTCTTTTGCCTGTTGTTATACTGCGGGGCCAGGTGCGGGCCTTGGTGGGTGGGCAGAAAACTGGTTTGGGTGGGATAAGAGGGGCGTTGTCCCCCTGGTCCTGGTCCAAGAGGGGAGAATCCCTCTCTGAGTCTGAGGTCTTTACCAGCTCAACAGGCTCCTCTGGGATCAGTCTAATTCCAGCTTTAGAAGAGCTAGTGGTCCGTTTGCGCTCCTCTTTTTTCCTCTCCACTGGTCTAGATAAACCAGGGCTTTGCTGTGATGCATTTTCGGAGGTTTTGGAAGCGGGGCTAAATGCAGGTTCTTTGGAAGGCGATGGTGATGCATGAATCTGCTTGTGTTGCTTTTGCAGTAGAGGATGAACCTGTTTCTGTCTGCTCAGAGGATGCTGCTGGAGAGGAGGCACAGGACTTACTGTGGGAGTCCCAGAAGGCGAGGAGACAGGAGGTGTGTGGGGGGCGGATGACAGAGGTGAGGAGGGGGTGTATGGTGGTAAAGAAGGAGTTGAGGAGGTGGGAGTGGAAGGAATGGCCTGTAGAGGAGAGAGAGGGATCCCTGCTCCAGACTGACGCTTCTCTCCTCCATCACATGCAGCAAACTCGAGTCTTTCTGCGAACTCTGGGTAACTGGGGGGCATGAAGGCTTTCCAAGAGCGACGGTTGGGATTGTCCTTTTTATCGCTCCCTTGATGCCGTCTCTTGGCCACCGCAGCCACAACACCAGAGCTGGATGATGATGGAGCAATAGGCAAACCTGAACCCAGAACCGGTGGTGACATGATCTGAGGATCACTAGTTAGCTTTAAGGCATCAAAAATCACTCTCTCGTCCAGTTTCTTTATTCCTCCAGGATTCTCAGTACTCCTGGGGACAAAAACCCCACCTAAATCAGCTCCAATGGTGCCATTGCTGGATAGTGTACTTCCCTCTCCTCTCACCTCCCCACCAGAGCCTAAAGTGCTCCTGGAAGGTTGACAAAGTTTGGTCCCTTGATCAATCTGTTCATTGATACGCATGGTATCATAAATGGATCGCTGAGGGACGTAGCAATCCTCTATGTATGCCTCATCCTCATCACCTTTTCCAAGGCAGCGAGGATTCTGCCTCAAGCAGTCTGGACGGCTCAGGGGTTTTCCCATTGTGTCCTTTTAATTTAATCCACAGAAACCCTTAATGGGAAGCAGCACTTGGAGAAAAAGAATAGTATGAGTACATAAAAATGTGGAAAATGAATTCCTTTACCTTCAGCTGTCCCCAGTCCGATAATCCATTTGGGGTGCATTTAACAAATCCATACAGATTTCACATTCGAACATATATCCACAAGTGTATCATCCACATTATCACTGGGTGTCTTCTCTTCTTTCATTCTCAGCTATGTCACTTCAACAGTTGTGCATTTCCTTGGTCTTTCAGAGATGCTGTGTGGCATCAGTAAGCGAGTGAGGGAGACAGCCCTCCCCCTCAGCACCATATTAATCACCAGCACTGTTTATTTAAAAGGCTGTTAGGAATGAGGGAGAGGTGGAGGGATGAACACAGGGAGCGAGGGAAAGAAACAGTCATCATCTCCCTCTCTGAGAAGTACAAAGTCTGAGATGAGGTGAGAGCTGTGCAGATAACATCCCTTTGTTTTGCCGTTAGAATCACAGAGTACTGCTATGTTTTCCATATCCATGCACAGCCACTCTGTTTTGATTCCTCCTTTACTCTCCTGCCTCCGTCCTTGAAGGTCTCTTCTCCTTTCTGTGGCACAACAGGAAAAGGCAGAGAGGGCTTGGACAACAGTCTCAGTGAGAGGCAGGCAGGGAAGTGTAAAAGTCTCCTTTTAAGGTGAGAAAACCCACTCTGTTATATAAAAGAAAGGCTGCGTGGGGTGCAATAAACAGGAACGTGTAATACTCCATGGATTTGTTTTACTTTTATCTTTCTGTCTTCTGAAATATTCATTGCAAAATAAATGAATGGCAAAAAGACAAAAGAGAGAAAAGTCACAAAAATACTTCAAAAGTAAATCCCATAGAGCTGTTTGAGGAGAAAAAAAAAATCCAAACCCTGACGAATATGAAAATACCAAGTCAGTGCCACTTTGTGGTCCTGCGAGTCTTGAGGCTTTTCTTTCTGTTGTTTACTTCCATCACAAAGAATCAGGGCTTTGCGACTGAAGGAGGAACCTTAAATCTGACATCTTACCGCCACATAACAGTCATCATGAGTCAAATGAAAAACCAACTTCATCATCCATACAATAATCCAGTACTGAAAAGACCTGGAACAAAGAGGAAAGAAGTCTGCTTTTGTGTTCAAATTCCCTGTCAGTGATTGAATTCCTGCCTTCAGATCATCTCCGGCTCCAGGGGAGAGGTGGTGCAGTAGATCCAAAGCAGGCAGGGTCTTGAAGGGGGTGAGGCTGAAGCGCAAGAGGGCATTTGGGGGTAGATGGGAAAGGGGGG
>JAPTGZ010000003.1:36097703-36117577 GCA_029814645.1 Fowleria isostigma
AAATAATGAAAAGCTACTTAATTTTTTTTTATAATAAAATAAAGAAATAAAAAATAAAGAAAAATATTTTTTTAAATTTAAAATAACAAAAAAAAAATAGAAAAAATAAAAATGTATTTTTAAATTTTATTGGTCGGTCTAATATGAATTGTGGTCACCTCCACCTATCTCAGCATCTGTTAACTTTGATAAAAACTGAACATGTTCTAATGGTCGTCAAAACACGTCTTTAGTTCTATAACAGAAGTGTCAAAACTCATCATTAAAAGTACAGGACAGGGTCGTCAAACCTTGTCTTTATGGGGGGAACGAGTTAAGTCATTGAACTGTGCCAAATATTATTTCATTCTTCAAACCCACATGCTTTATTGTGCACATGCTCTGTTCCGTTGAGATCATTATTGGATGTTTCAGCAGATAATAAAACACATCCAGGGCATAAACTGATGAAACTGGCATTTCTTCTTGTAGTTCCAAACTCCAAATATTTTCTAATATTATACCTGTTACCAAATGTTCATGTCACATTCTTTGTAATGCACATGTATAAATGATAAGTTGAGGCCTAATATTGTTAAAACTGCACTTAGTTCTCTTACAAAATTCATTTTTTTCAGGTTATTCACATGTGATTTTGGAAGAGGATAGTTTGTAAATGTAAATATTTTCATAATTTAATGATTTTTTTATTGCACTAAAACAAAGAAAAAAGTGGTTATTATTTACGTAAATTTCTGAGTATAGAACAGTTATGATGCTATTACTTTACTGGTCCAGCTCACTTGAGATCCAACTGGGCTGAATGCGGCCGTTTGACATCCCTGAGATATAGTATTACTTTTAAGACAGCATTATTTATATATCATTCTGGTATCGAAATACTGATTAATGCTGGACAATTCTCGTAAAAAACTGCAGTGATCAATATCTTAATATGACATTGCGGCATTTCTGAGGTTGACACATTCAGGGATTTTTCGTCAAACTTCTGTCGACATTCGTGTCAGACAGAGAATGACAGAACTGGAAAAATATTTGCAGCTTAGCGCGTCATCATACTGCAGATCGACTGTCTGGATTAGAATGAAAGGGACTGTTTCGGTCAGGTTTTGCCAGCATTTGATATATCCTCTCTTGCTTTGCAGACATCTCGAATGTATTGATGGAAACAGCTGATTTGGTTTTATAAGTAGGTCGTTCACTGAACTGCTGCTGTGTTTACATGTATAATACATCATATAAGCGAAGAAAGAGACACATGAAGTTATTTGTCTGACAGCAGAGACATATGAGGCTCTATAGGATGGTTGATATGATGTATAACTGCATCGTTAAGTCATCTCTGAAGACGTGAAGATTCAAAACAGACAAAGTAAAACATAAAATGACATGTTTGCTGGAATTACACTGAATGAAGATTGATCACTACACGGTCCGATTGTCAAATCCCCTCATTAAGTCCACACTGGGACAGAAAAAACAAGTTTCAGTCAGACAAATTTCTTTTTTCTTGAATTTCTATAAACTACTTCATACACTGATATGTTAACCCTTTAAGTGCCAGAGTTTTTTTTGGGTTTTTTTCTCCAAAAAAATATACAGTTTTGATATCAAGATTTCCAAAAAGCTGTAGCTTGGAAGTGTTTAGATATAGCAAACGAGAAAAATATTGGGTATGATCCAAAGTTTATGATAGGAGTAAATGTACTCATTTAATTTGCATGTTGTGACATCACATGCTGGCAGCCATATTGGATTGCATAACTTTTAGTAAAATTAGATTTACAGTTGTGAAAAAAAATATTAGACCACCCTTGTTTTCCTCCATTTTCTTGTTCATTTTAATGCTTAGTACAAGAAAAGGTACATTTGTTTGGGCAAATATAATGAAAATGACAAAAATAGCTCATAGGAGTTTCATTTCAGAGTTGATACCTATCCATTTTCCATGGTTTTCTTAATAATAAAAAAATCACATAAGTTCTTATATCAATATCTATGACATTGTACTGACAAAAACTGTTTTTATTCATTCCATGTTTTCTTTTCTGTCTGTTTTAGTCACATGATACACACAGGAGTTAGTTAGTACTTGATTGCATAACTATTGTTTTTGATAAATTTTGATGGCAAGTAATTTTCCCACATGGACTTTTTCTTTGTGTTTTTGCTTTTTTGTCATCTTATCCTTAATTATTAACTTAGAAAGTAAACTGCATTAAATTTTAGTAGCTTTTCAGCAAAGCAGCAGAGCAGCTAAATCTGTCCTTATCTTTCAAACCTAAAACTGAATAAACTCGGTATACTTACTAAACCAGCTCACGTCCACACCTTTAAACTGGATTTTCTCCATCACTTTGAATAGAAACATGCCCTGAAATGGTGTTAGGATGGAAAAGATATGTCCCCCCATTTATTGGTGGGGGGTGGTAACAAGATTTGGTAACTCTATCTGGAGCTAAGGTCTGGTTCATTCAGTTATGTCGCTGGCTGCAATATTGCGAGTTAGGCGCTTAAAGGGTTAAAATCTATATATGTGGTAGATTAGCTTTACCTCTACTTTAAAAAATGACAGCAACATTACTTTATTAGAGATCCCCTATATACATTTATTATTCTTAGTGTTCTAATGGAGATCCGTGATATGAAAGTAGACATCTTGTTGGGCACTTTTCATTATTATTTTAATTTATTGAATTTTACAGAAACGAGAAACAGTTAAGAAAGTAAAAGGGCAGAGAGTGAGAGGACGAGGCCGAGTTCCAGCATGCCTCTGTAATTCACAACAGCTGAAATAATACAGGACCTGAGAGAGGAAAAGGCCAAGATCTAACACACACACACACACACACACACACACACACACACACTAGGGCTGCACAATTTTGGAAAAAAACTAACATTGCGATTTTTTAAAACCCTGTGATATATATTGCGACTTTCTTCTTCTTTTTCGGTGATTTTCTTTGTTTTCAGTGATTTTCTTCTTGGATTTCAATGATTTTCTTCTTGGTTTTTGGTGATTTTCTTTTTTGTTTTTGATGATTTTCTTTTTTTGTTTTCGGTGATTTTCTTCTTTTTTTGGTGATTTTTTTTCTTTGTTTTCTGTGATTTTGTTCTTTGTTTTCAGTGATTTTTTCTTTGGTGTTTTAATGATTTTTTCCTTTGTTTTCTGTGATTTTGTTCTTTGTTTTCAGTGATTTTCTTCTTTGTTTTCTGTGATTTTGTTCTTTGTTTGACGATGCTCAAACAATATATTCACAGCATCGATTCACAGCATCCACCTTAAACCCATCAATCTCTGGTATATGCAGACGGAGGTGAGCAATGTGTATTCATCGAGCGCTTTATATGCCAGCAGGTTACAGGAAAGTTCAGCCTGGTGAATCAAGTTATACGATTAGAGAAATTCTGTTAGCTTGATCCAATCAGCCCCTTAAGAGAGGCTGAGCGAGCACATGCAGACATGGACAGAAATAAGAGTCACGCACAGAAAGACACAGTCACACACTCATACATGAACGGAGTCTAAAACACACAAATATGCAGAGTGAAAGAGACCAGAACCAGGTCCAGGAAAATTCTAAGAGCCAGTACACAGCGCCGATGTCCAGATGACGTATGACTTGGATTAGTCAGAGAGTCACGGGAGGGTTATTGGGCTGTGACACACTGAACTCTTTGGACTGCACGCCACCCCCCGAGTCTGAAGTAGGTTATCAACATGGCCGCTGACAGTAGAAAACAGGTTATAAGTAACTCCACTGACACTGAACTACAGCCAAATCAGGACACATGCTCACATTTACCAGGGTTAGGAAACTTTATTTATTCATCTAATATAACATACTGTGAGTTAAACAGGGTTCAAACACATTTGAAATATCTAAATTCCATACTTTTTCCTTTGTTTTGGTAAAAAAAATTCAAATAACTTGTCATATTTCAGTAAATAGATGTAAATAACCATGAAAATAATAGTTTTATGAAAGCAAATCTGTCTCATCAAACTTTGAATTATAAAAGTCACTGAATTTTTAGCACTGAAATTTAAGTACCTAAACTAGTTATTGGAATTTTTTTTGTGAAATTAAATATCTAAAAGTTGCAAAGTTCCATTTTGCAATGACATTAAATATCTGATTTTTTTTTTTTGCACTGAAATGTAAGTATCTATTTTTTTGTGCTGTCACACAACATTTTAGCTGCACTAGTAAGCACTTTAAAAAAACAGATCAATCCATTTCTTTTTTTAGATATTGATCATTTTAGGTTTTACAAAATAGAACAGTAGTAACAGTTTTGTAAACATGAATAGTTTCTATTCTCCATACTTTTCCAGATCTGGAGATTTATAAAATGAAATTTTATTCTTTTCCATACTTGTGTAGGAACCCTGGAGTTACCCAGTTAAATGTAAAACTAATCTATTTAAATATTCAGTTACGTTATGGAAAATGAAGCCAAAAAGTCCTAAACAGATCAGTTTACACCAGGCAGGGTAAACCTCACAGCAACTACATAATGGACCACAGGGTTTAGGTTTGGTTTTAAAAGGGTTTAGATGCTGCTTAGATTTGATTAGATGAGATTTTGTTGATTCCATAGTGGTAAAATTTACTGAAGTTTATAAATTTGTGGTGGACTTCGATACATAGTTGTGGAGGATGAAGGTCCTACAGCTGGGAAGAATTTTCATTTTTCAATTTCAAAAAAATTAATTTCACATAATTTTTGACCAGTTTTAATATCCCTTGTTTTGGGAAATTTGGAAAAGTGCCCCAACCATAAAGAAAACAAATGTTATTAAAGTCCACTTGGATTAATAGCAGTCATTAGATGTTGAAAAAGGCAATTCAAGTTAGTTTTGATGGTCTCCATATTGATAGTACACTGTCTAAAATAGGCTGGGTACTGAATCTTTACCTTATAATGACAGGATTGAGGTTTATTTCAAACCACACTGATTTAACTAATATCAAGTCTGCAGATCAGAAACAACAAACTCAGAGAATTCTAATAACCTCCCTTCAAACTAAGCCTACAGTTAGACCAGTGTCATGCAAAGCTGGTTTCTAAGTGACTTTTTTTTTTTTTTTTAATTTAAAGCCTTTTCTCATATAGATGTAAAATACACAAAAATATTTCTCTAACTTGAAAAGTATTACATTAAAATGTTTTTTTTTTAATTACAAGAAACATTGCTACTGAATGTATGGTTTAGTATAGAAGTATATTATGGTCTACTGTGGTGTAATCGCTGATTTTTGATTAATAGATGGGATTTATTAACCTCCACATGACTACATATGAGTGTTTGTGAGTCTGTCAGTCCATCCTCCTCATGTTACAATCAATGGTTTTACTTACGTCATTGACAGTTGATTTGAAGCCTGCTGTTGTGGTAAAACGAGGGTGCATTGCTGAAATGTCTAATTGTATAAGATTACATTTATTTTTTGAATTTAAGTACAATTGTGCTCATAAGCTTACATACCCTAGCAGAATTTGTGATTTTTGGCCATTTTTCAGAAAATATGAATACATAATGCAAAAATTTTTCTTTCACTTGTGGTTAGTGGTTGGGTGAAGCAATTTATCATCAAACAAATGTGAGAAAACATACCCAAGTTCTTTATACTCTGTATTGGCCCCGCCCCTTTAACACCAATGACAACTTCAAGTCTTTTGTGGTCATTGTGGATGATGCCCTTTATTTTTTCAGATGCTAAAACTGCCCATTATTCTTGACAAAACACCTTCAGTTCCTTTAAGATTTTGGGTTTTCTTGCATGAACTGCATGTTTGAGACCTCCCCAAAGTGGCTCAATGATATCAAGGTCAGGAGACTGAGATGGACATTCCAGTTTTCTGCTATAGCTAATGACAGGTGGACTTGGCCTTGTGTTTTGGGTCATTGTCATGTTGGAACATCCAAGACCATCCCATACACATTCTGTCAGGGTATGTAAATTTATGAGCACACCTGTATAAATATCAATATTACCAGTCCTACCCCATCAGTGGACTGAACTCATATTGACAGCTCCTTTCTGTTTCCCTGTACTTACATTCTGCTAAGCTATAAACATCCAACATATCTGCTGATTGTTAAAATCTAAAATTTAAGCGTAAGCAGCCTCATAGACAAAAAATTAGGCCACGTTCCAGCTTCGCAGCGTGGGCCAACAGACACCCAGTGAGCTGCTGGCCCAGTTTGGCTCAACTTCTACCCCCATCATTAAATAGTTGCTGACACAGTCAATGCGGGAAGGACAATGAGTCACCGGCTTTAGAGTCAAGAGTAAAGACTGAAGGATAATTGCTGGTAAGGGGACACTATGGGAGGATAAAACAATAAGGAGGAAGGGGTAAAAGGTGTGAGGGAGAAGGAGATGGAGGGGTGAAGACAGAAGAAGCATGGGGTCATGATTTAAGATGGGATTTTCACAAACGTGTCCACACACACTCTCCTCCTGTTGTGCTGTCACCCAGACTAACCAGCCCTTCACTGGAATGTCCATCTGCAGATTCGGGTTTAGAGCCTCGTACCCCCCCCTCCTCCTGAAACCCCAGTGTGTGTGTGTTTGTGTGTGTGTGTGTTCTCGTCCCACCCAAAGACTAAGTCAGCTGCTCGGGGCCGAAGGGAGCCGGGGGCATGCGGAGGGATGTTGATGCCGCACCCTAATGTGTGTGCGTTTGTGTGTCGGGGCGGGGTGAGGAGACAGCTGAGATTCCGGTTGCACCCCGAAAAAAGACTGGAATTAGAACCATCCTCGGATGCACGCTGCACGCACGCACAAACACACACACCTTGTCGGTCCCTAAATACAAACACGGATTCCACAGTAGCACATATGTGCAGACAGGATGGCCATGTACAAACATGTACACGATAAATACTGAAACATTGACTGGGAAAAAGAAACACAGCAACGACTCAGACCTTATTTCTTAACTTAACATCATCTCAACTCACGTGTTCATGACCTCTCCTTGTTTTTAGGGTTGGACACTATATATCATAGTCATCGCTTCATTACAATTACGAAAACAGGGCGCTTCAGCGATTAAATATGTTCAAGGGCGGATATTTAATTTCACTGTCGAGGAGGACAATAAACAGAAACATTTCTCATGGAGTAATGTCTGAAGGGGACAACAAAGGTGACACCGGAAGAAAATGGCTTAATATTTTACTATAGTGTTGAAATAATGTCTATTATCATGAGTTATGTCGTCATTTACCTTCAAAATGAGAGAAAAAAATGACTTCATGGCAGCCATTTTATATGTAGTGAAGGAAAAGAGCCTCACTGTTTAGGTTAAACTAAACCTATTTATGTTATAGAAATAATATGGTGACCGTCTCTGAAATTTCAAGTGTTTTGGTTTGAAAACCTGCAGATTTAATTCAACCGGGTGTCCTGAAAAACACATAAATCTTACAATAATAATGAGGGCGATCTTCGAAGCTAAAAATGTCTCATAAAATGTTTAAAACTGATTACAGATGCATTGCTTTGTGTCTATAATTAGCTTTCCGTGTTATGCATGCAGAAGACACAACTTTCAGATTTTCCCAGGAAGTGGGGGTGTTAATACAGACTCAGGCCTAAGAGACAAAACTATTTTCTTGACTCTTTCAAGCTTCCAAAACACTTCATTGCTTCATCATTTATTTCACATAAATACCTTCATAACTTCTATCATTAGACTCCTTTCAAAACTGAAACTTTTTAAGACAGGACTTTACAATTAATTTACTAAAAATTTCCACTTAACTTGATCAAAAAAGAAATAAAACCCAAAAGTGTAATAACTTGACCAGTAACATAATAAAAGGTCTTCACTGATATCACAATAACATTTAATAGATAACATAATACACTGTTTTATTAGTGTTTTCATTACATTTTCAATCAAGTTAAGTGCAAATTTAACAACATTTAAGACATTACATTTTTCAAGAAATGACTACATTATTGGTTTTTAGAAGGTTGGCCTAGTATGACACCACTGACGACATCAGGATGACTTCATCAGGCCACATCACAGTGGTACGTCTTCATTTTAAAACCAGGTTTTAGCAGAGACACAAACGCCTGTTTTTCAGTATCCGTGTTATATTTACAGCTGGTGGAAAAAGCTAATGTCGTGTTTTCCTCTAAAAAGGGTCAGATGATAAATGAAGTGTAGTTACTGATATATAGAAGTCTGTGTCATCGTTTCCAAAAGTCTCAGGTTTACATGAGTAATGTGCAGACCATGTGGTTTGCTCAGTCCTTATGTGTTGCTACAAAGGTTCTTTGCTGTAAATGTAAAGAACTGTGCCCTGGGGAATTCAGATTCCACATGCAATGTTTTTTTTTTAAGGTTTTCACCCTTGAGTAACTTGTGAAAATAAACCTATGTTGCATGATGTCACTATTTATAAGGGCCAAGATCTGTTGTATACAGAGGTCTTCATAGATCCAGAGGGTTACCAGTAATTTATTCCAAATTTTAAGAGTAAATTTAATCTGTATGTATGAATGTCATTCTGTTATTTTCAACCATGATATTGAAGCAAATGTGCTTTTTTTTTTTTTTCTTTTTAAATCAAGGTCTTTTTATTCGGGTTTTCTTGGTATAACACAAGGGTAGTGCTCAATGGTCTTTACAGAGATCTGAAGTAAGCATAGTCACAGAAAAACTTATTAGCCAATCAAAATTAATCAGAAACAATGGATATGCAATCAAGTCCTAACTCCTGTGTGTATCACATAACTAAAACAGACAGAAAAGAAACCACAGAATGTCTAAAAGCACTGTTTTTGTCAGTACAATGTCATAGATATTGATGTAAGACCTTATGTGATTTTGGTTATTATCTATAAAACCATGGAAAATGGATAGATATGAGCTCTGAAATTAAACTCTTATAAGCTATTTTTGTTTGCTATCATATTTTTCCAAACAAAAGTAACCTTAGTTGTACCAGGCTTTAAAATGAACAAGAAATTGATGAAAACAAGGGTGGTCTTTTACACATTTTAAGTCCGAAATACTATGTTACCATAACTTCAACTTTTTGTAAATACATTTATTTTTAATCTTATAATCCTGCTTTGAGTGTCTAAGAATGTTGATGAGCTAAAAAATAAACTAACATTTGATTTTTTTTTTAAATAGACAAATGGTATCCTCTGTGCCAGTATCAAGCCACTACTCCAAAAAACATTTCCCGGCTACTTGGTGAACTGCCCCTTTAAATCCTGAACCACATTCATTCATACCAGAACTATGTGAAACAAAAGAATCTGAAAACATTGAGTGCCAGATTTTGGTTCTAGTGCACAAATACATGCTAATACAGATTAACTACTGACTTCTGACACAAAATCCTGTTTCTTTATTATTCTTGACATGAGCCCTGACGACTAAGAGACAAAAGCAGACTGATTCTCATTACCTCACTGACCCACTAAGAGTCTGTAAAGTCAGAGTTGGAGTTTAAACAATAATCTGACATCACCACCCACTCCCATGACCCTTCATCCACCCATCGACCCACACACACACACACACCTCGACTGACGCCCCCACTTCTTTCTAAGCACTGGCATGACATCATCCCTCTGGATTGGAAATGGGGTCTGCTGGGGGAGGGGAGGGATGGCGAGGAGGAGGAGGAGGAGGAGGAGGAGGAGGAGGAGAGGGGTGGCCTGGTCTGTTTTGGAGCCAGACAGACATGTTTAGGTTTGAAATGAGCCGAGCTGGATCAGTTACAGAGGAGGAGGGAGGGAGACAGAAGGTAGAGGGAGGTGTGGACGGAGCAGGAGAGCAGAGGACGAGTGGACGGAGACATCCTCTGACTGTCCAACGTAAGGCTAGAACAACGGGGTAGACGTGAAGTATACTGCAGCTACAAAAAACAGACAAACATGAGCAGGGTCAGGCTGAGTCCAGGCGATATGTGGAGAAAGCCTCTGACTGTATTGGTTCTATCCCATTATTTCCTTATCTTTGCCGCTGCATCTGTAATCCAGCCTCGTGATCCTCTCGGTCGTCTCCGTGACGATCTGCTTTCTCTCCAACTGTCTGACTGGTATTTTCTGTCCTTTTTGACATTATCCCCCCTGCTATCCTCCCTTCATTGCCTCCTATAAATACCCTCCTGCCCTCAGATAGAGTGACAGACCATTTCTCCATGCTCTACATACCCCGCAGACAGTAGCTATTATACATTCTGCCCCGGCTTTTACTTTTGAACCCAGTCCGTCTGCACCCCGACCACATTATCAGCCTCAACCCCCCTCCCTTTTACTCGGTGCATGACTAACCTGATTAACCTACAATCATTGCAGCTTATTTAACTCAATATAAGGTTAAATGGATCAGTTTTGGAGTCGCATGTTTTACTGATTAGTCTGTAGTGAGTTCAACTAATAAAATGCAACTCTAAACATATGCACATTGAATACATTACTAGGTAGGGATGGGTACTTCTCACATTTAAACCAATATGGTATCGATACTTGGTACCTGGAAATCAGTATCGGTGTACAACAGTTCCTGTTTTTGGTACTTTTTGTGTGTATGGGTGGTGATTAAAATCATTTTGTCTATTTAAACAATAGTAAAAACTTTTGAATTTTGAATATTTGTTTCTCAATATCATAAGTAAAGTAACATAACATCATAAAACTTGAGAAAAGTGTCTGTGAGGAAGGGCAAACAACTTAAAAATAAATATAATATATAATGTTTTTCAAATTAAAGTCAAACAAACCATTTCCTCTAGCATAAACTGTACTGTACATGTTCAGCAGTTTTGTTTTTTCAGGAATACCAACATATTCTTCCCTGACAGACGCAGCGAGAGGATATGTTCAAGTACCAAAATATGGAACCGTTTGACTTTATGCGATTCAGTACTTGATAGTATAGATGGCATTTGGTTAGTACCAATAAAAGTACCAAATTCGGTACCCAACCCTATTACTAGGGATGCACCGGTACTCAGATTTGATTACATGCCGATACAGAGTACTGAAATGAGTACTTATACATTACAGTTCTTAGTTACTTTTGAAAATGTGCTTTATTGTCATCTTCATTAGTCTGACTGTAACAAAGTACTACTACTGACATTTACTGCACTGGAATGAGCGTTTTCCAATCAAGCCACCAGGGGGTGCTGCTCTTAATTAACCATACTGGACAAATATCATGAAGGTCGAGTAAAGAGTTTTGAGAAGGTCAATAATAACAAACACGGCGACAACAGAGGAGGTTATACTAATGTGGATACTAATGTTGAAATTGATGAGTTTTCATAAATGTGTCAGTCGTTTTTCATTAAGTCACACAGTCGCTCTGACGAGATCCACTACCTTCACAGTTCCCGGTGGTACTGCTTCTCCATCTGAGTACGCACAAGGCCTTATATATATATATGTGTATGATGATCTTTATATGGATCTGAGTATGCATCTACAGGCTCCAGGAAAACAGGCAGAATTACATACGGAATGTACACAGAGGACGGACAGAACGCTCCATCTGTATCCGTCTGTGTCTTTAATGTAATTTGCAGTCAGTGTTACATTTGTCACCATTGTTTATTTTGAAAAATCTCCACACTGCTATACTATAAAGTACTATAAAATGCCATTGGTTTGGTTGTATCAAAGCACTTTTACGAGTCCAAGTATTAGTACACGCACTCAGTATCAGACCGATACATGACACTGGTATCGGTGCATCCCTGTACATTACTATAGTACAAATCTAGTCTCAAAGATGAAGCTCAAGTGGACTTTTCCAGTTCCACTCTAAGCATTTCTACATAAATAACTGTACACAAGATCAATATTTTCAGCCACACTCTGCACTTCTTTCTGAAGCCATTCATTATTTCTTAAAAGCTTTTGCAGCTGTTTGTTTTCATTGATTCGATTTCCTCCAGTGTGGCCAAGTCCATTAATAAATAACTACAAATATATTAGGATTAAACCTTTATCAATTAATCTGTCAGTTACTTACTTGTGTTATTTATTCACTCTTCGATCGATGTCAGGAAATGTTTACACTGTCACAATTATTTAAAGGTGCACCGTCGACATACAAACTGAATGAATCATATTGTTAAAGATGAGCCTCTTCATTGATTTTCTCAGTCGTCTACAACCATGAGGACAACCTGTGCACCGATACACGTTAGAGGAATCAGGTCAGATTTTCAATGTAAAGCCTTACGCTCACTCGTGAGTTCTTCAGTGCCTGTTTTCTTCTTCTCTACAGCTGCACCAGTGTGCATCAGTGGTTACTAACCGGTTAGAAATGGAGACTGGTAACATCAGCAAGCACTAACTTTATGTACACACACAAGTACGAACCAGTGTTACATATTCAACTTCTACAGCTCAAGAATTTGGAGAAATTCAGCGTTTTGTACCTGAGGTGGTTTGAGATAAAACAAGGATTCTACCGACTTGTGTGGACTATGTTTTCATGCTTTTCAACATTGACCAATGACACACACTTGAGCTAATCAGGGCCGTTTCCATACAGGTGGAAACATAAATATTTGATCAACAAGTAATTTCCAATTGTTTTTTTAATTTTTCTCAGATATAACTCTATAGTTTTGTTTTATCTGTTTGGTGTTAGCTTAGTGCTGCAAAGTTTATGTCATTGGTTTTTTAAATTACTCATGACATACGCTAGACTCAGACTGTTAGCTTCTTGCTTATATTTTCCTATTTAAGTTTAATTTGTTTCAGTTGTGTTCTGTTTTACAAAATCTGGTTTTCTTGAGCTTAGCCAGTGTTATTCAGGTTATGTGGATGTATAGAATGTGTATATTGCTACAAGCATCTTGCAGCATTACCATGGTAACACAGACAGAAGTGCAATAAGAGCGCTTGGCTTGACATGACCTATGAGTTGTACTGCTGCCCTTTGTCTCTCTCTGCATTTTCAATTACTGCATAGTACTGTACTATTTATCATTTTATTTAATTATTTGTATTCATTTAGTTATTTTTCCACTTTCTTTTGTCCTGTCATTCATTCAGCACTGTTGCTACAATCTGACATATTAACAGCTGCAATTGTTGTAGGCGTTCATTACTGCACTGTCCTTAATAAATAAATAAATAAATAAATTGATAAATAAATAAAACTTTTACTTTGCTACCTTGTGGTTATTGAGCATTTCCTTGATTTGTTTTTGTCTTGTCAGTCTGTAACCATAACCTTGTTCTTAAAAAAAAAAAAAAAAAAACTGTGATAAGAGGAAACACAAATAGTTTTGTGCAGTCAATAATAAAAGACTACCTGAATATGTCCTTCACTACAACACAGGTACAAATGTCATAACCAGGCAAAACGGAGAAACTATAATCAGAATTTTTTTCCTTTTTCCTTCATGAGTTTAACAATTAAAATCTTAAATTTTCTGACTAATTTAGCCTTTTGTTTAAACAAAGATGGAGCAAAATAAGTTTGAGAACCCGGTTTCAAATGAAAGTTTCTGGTTTGATGAAAAAAATGATTTAATTAAAAAAAAAAATCTCTTCTTCTCTAATGTATTTACTTTCTCTGAGTCAGTGGTTCTTAAACTGTGGGGCGGGGGGTCGCGAAGGCTTGCCAGGGAGGAGCATGGGATCATTCCTGGTGTTTTTTTTCCTTCTGGTTAGAACATGTACAGTTTGTACAGTTTTCACTTTAATGTTCTGAGATGTGCAATGTAAATGGTGACAGATATTTTTGTTAAAATGTTCGTCTTTGTTACCAAAATTAGTTTGTTGTTCTAAAAAAGTAACTTTAATGTCATAGGTGTAAGATAATTGCACATTTCCTATTTTAATTTGTATAAATATTGTCTCAGGGAGTAGTCTGGTTGAGTTTATTTGTATTATTCAAGCAAAAATCTGTTATTTTTTTAAATTTGCACAAGAAATTATTCAAGTAAAAAGTTTTGTTATGATATTGATGTTTCTTTCAATGAAAGATATAATTTCACCACTGGTACAATGTTGTTGGGGTTGATGGGGGCCTGGAGATTTTTTGTCCTCCAAAGGGAGGCCCGACAGAAAAAGACTGAGAACCACTGCTCTGAACAGAATACAGAAAAAAAGAATAAAATGCACACAAAGTAAGAGCTTTCACTGACTCTTTGTTTCAGGAGTAGCCTATTTAGCTTTTCACAACCCTCTCTCTCTCTCCTCTTCCCTCAACACCTCTTTATCTCTGCTGTCTGTTTGTTCTCTGCTACACATTCACTCAGCTTGCTCTCATTACAACACCGGAGAGAGGAAGAAAAAAAAAAAAAAAAAACAAGAGCGAGAGAGACCCAGAAACATGCAACAAGCTGCCACGCTGAGGTTAGTAGGCCAAGATGTAAGAGCGATAAAGATGTTTCGCTTAGTATCCAAATAACGACATTAAGATAAAAAGAGAGATGAAAGCAAGAGAATGAATGAAAACCAGGAGAAAAGGATGAAGAGAAAACAGATGACGACTCATGAAGAGGAAAAAAGTGTTCTTTGATCCGCCCACACATCTTAACAACGGCGGAGTCGACAGAACTCTAGGGGACGAGCAGGACTCCTACTAAATTCTTCAAATGCATGTAAATGATTAGTGCTCATCTCACATGAATCATCAATCATTTTTCAGAAACCGTAACCTTCTCGGATCATGGCGGCAGATGGAGAAAGCGGTTAGTGTGCTGCCTGTGCGTGGGAGCCTCGCATAGTTGCACAGCTTTCTAAAGTGGACAGGATATTACATCACGGGGGGAAAATGTGCTCTTTAATGATAGTAGTCGGACTGAAGGAGCAGTGTGCACCAGAGAAAGCAGCGGCGAAGTCATAAAACACAATGGAGGTGCCCGTAAAGCACATTCCTCAGTCAGCTCCAGTGAGATTCCGGGGTTTAAACGAAGCACTGTGCTACTGTAGTCTGGGTCTGAACGCCAAAACACCACGCCATGTTTGATCAAAATCAGCTGTGAGATAACATGACCCCATTGGTTCAACTCAGTGATTAAATACTATAATAAAAGTGACAGTTAAACTATAACGTCACCTGCAAACTACAAATATTTTCTGTTTCATTTCATAGACTGTGGACAACTAGTTGACTTAGCACTATTCCTCATTAATAACAGATTGTGATGAGAATTGGCCTGGTTTTAACCCATAAAGACCTAAACATCGATCCCCAATCAAAAATATCTACTCATCTTAACTGTTTAAAACCTTTTTCCTTCAGAAACACATTTGCTGTAAATGGTTTCTTTCATGTGTCAGTTGGTGATGGTGTATTACTGCATCACTAATATTACTTTGTCAGTGTTAGTAGGGATTTTAATCATTATCTTGCCATCTGTGACTAACGCTCTGACATTCATGAATAAAGTAGATTCATTCATCATTGTTTTTGATGTTTGAACAAACACTGACAAAGCAGATAGATGCTAAATTGTAAATTTGGGTCATGAGAAAATGCAAAATTGATCTTTTGGTTCTGAAGTTGAGAAAATTTTAAACCAATTCTTGTTGAAATATATTTCATTTTCTCTCATTTCATTTTAGATTTTTACAAAATAATGTTCTTAAAAAAAAAAAAAGATTAACTCTTTCCCCCATAAAGTCGGCATTTGATGACCCCTCCCCGTACCCTTAATGACAAGTTTTAACACCTCCGTTATGTGAAGATGTGATTTGACAACCTTTACAACAAGGTCTGTTTTTCTAATGAAACAGATGTTGAGATAGGTGGAGGTGACACAACCCAAATTAGGCCAACCAATAGGATTAAATACATTTTCTTTATTTTATTTTTTCCTTTATTTAATTTTTTTTTTTTAAATTTCCTTATTCATTTTTATTATTGTTTTTATTAATGATTATTTTTTAAAAATTGCTTTAAAATTTAACTTATTTTTTTTATTTTGTTTTATTTTTCAAAATAAAAAAAAAATAAAAATTATAATAATAATACATTTTCACAGGTTTTTCTGGAAGTCTGCTGAAGTAGTGACCACTGTAGCCAGCAGAAAAAATACAAGCTGGAAACACAAAATGGTCCCTAGTAACATATATAGAAGTTTTTCCTTGTATGTGTTCAAGGGGGGATGTGTTAAGCGCCAGAAAGTAACAGTAATTTTGTACATTTGACCATTGTCTGTGTTGACTGTCATTTCTCCTGCTGCCTGTAGGGGCGCTAATCAATCAGATGCTGTTGTAGGTCACATCAGAGGGCACAGACACAGATGTGGAAAGCACGAGGTGATGTGATACAGGTTTATAATTCAACAACTTTTACATAGTGTGATGCGGCCAGTTTTCTAATCTTCAAACCTAGTCCTTAAAAGTTTTAATTGGAAAAGCTACCAGAACTATTGATGACTTTCTAAAGGGGTATTTTTTTTCTTAGATGCCATTTTGTATTTTCCAATAACCTTCAAATGTGTAGAATCAAAGGTACAACAATAGAAAAACAGCACTGAGATTCCACATTCTTCCACCGAGTGTCTTTTAACAACAACAGAAGGGCGAGACGGGGCTGAAAAGACAGACTCTGGTATCAAATTTAGACCTGTGTCCATCACCGTGGTGACAAGGCTAACAAGTTCAGAACGCTGGAAGGGTAATGCACGAACAACATGAGGACGGAGGCTTTGATATATGTGAGAAGAGAGGGTGTATGTGTTTGGGCTGAGAGAACACGGAGAGCTGTCCTTGAAGCAAAAAAAAAGTGGTGTGATTCAGCAGCATGTCAGGCATTTCAAAGAGATGTGTGACTCAGATAATAACTGTCTCTGACTCCTGACACTCAAATCACACACAGGCCTTTACCTCACGCTGTCTGGAGGCAAGACCCAAGCATGGATGAGCCCCCCCTCCCACAACTGACAAATGGAAAATGTCGCTAGTCACGAACCACAGAGCTGGGCCTTAAGACTAAGCTTATGTTTCACTGATTTTCTGTTTATCTGTGCAAATAAGTCACAGTCGGGTGACTCTTTTTGCGGCAACATTTCATGTCTTCAATTTTCACTGACCCTGATTTTTTCTAAAACGTGCCAAATATTTACAACAAAGTAATTGAATTGAATTATGTGTTAAACAAGAAAATAAATTTCAAATATTATTTTGTATTTTACACATCTTTTTTTGGTGACACACACGCTCAGTTTTATGTGCTCCACAGTGCCATGTCATCAACTTCCTCCAGAAGTATAAGTCATAAAATTATAAAACTTTTTTTCTTTAATAATTTGATAGAGTAAACTAAACTTTATTTTAGGATCCAATTGAATCTGGTGAAAGTGTATTTCCTATTTACTATTTTCTTTATATTGTACATGCCTCAGTAAAATTTCCCACCCTGTTATAATGGGCTTAATTGTCTTAAAAAAAACAAACTAAAATTCCATAAAAGCCATTTACAGGAAGTGACATCACTTGTTTTTGGTGAGCTAAGCTTCAACTGTCAGTGTCACCTTAGGTTTTTTTTTTTTTTTTTTATCTTAAACACGTTCCACCTGTATGGATAACTCTTAAAGTTCCACTCTGTTATGATCAATTATGGGAAATGTTAATTCAGTAGAATTAAAAATATATATTAGATTTACTTATTAAAGGTGTGCTAGTGTATTGAAGGTTAGCTAGATAAATGTGGATCAGTTAAAAGAGCTAGAGCAAAATTGGACAAAAAATTCCACCCTGTTATAGACCTAACTGGGTGGAAATTCTAAAGAGAGCAAACATTAGTATTGTTATAATTAATTAATAATATCATCAACTTATATATATATATATTTATTTATTTATGTGTGTGTGTGTGTGTATTCTAACATTAGGCTAAAAAATCAGGGTAAGTGAAACATGTGGACATGAATCACTCAGTCACTCAATAAGGAAAAACCATCTTCACCACAGTTTCACATCTTCTTACCGACAAAATCAAGCCCAAATGCTCACATCTTAAAACTAAGAAGAACTAATCAGCACTCACACGCATGAACAAACCCAGCTGGTGTAAATATATCCACCCTACCTTAAACTCCTGGAGCTGCTGCTTGATCATCTCCACCTCTGTGCCGACCATGCCCTGTGCGTTCAGGCCCTCTTCAGCCCTTCCCAGCAGGCCTTGCAGCTCGGCCACCAGCCTGTAAAAATCTCCAACCCTCCCAGCGGCGTCCTCTATCTGGTCCAACCGGGCCTGTCCGCGTTCACTCAGCTGCAGTTTAGGGACAGATAAAGACGAATCAATGCACACAGTGTATCATTTATGCAAACAGTTAAGAAGTGCTCCCCTGGGTGCCTGTCATGGCGGCCCACTGGTCCCAGTCTGCAGCGTGTGGTGTGTTGTGCCGTTCGTTTAGTGATGGGTTAAATGCAGAGGTTGTGTGTTGCACGTCTGCGTACACACTTAAGCCCAAAATTTGTGTATTTATTTGTGTATTTGTTTAAAAAGGATACCCATTAGTTGCTACCAAGGTAACAACTAGTCTTCCTGGGATCCATCACTTAAAAAAGCACATACATCATTTTAATACATTCATAGAAAGGGAAGTTTAAAAAAAATTAAAAATAAAAATAATGTTTTAAAATAGCCAACATTGCCCTATAATAAAACAATTAAAACAAACAAAAGACTTGACCTCAATGGCAATCTACAACATCAAATAAATATTTAAACTGCTTAACAAGTAACTATAAATGAAGCCAATTAATACAAAATACATTGAAAAGTCATAAACTAAGCAAATTTTAAATTAAAATAAAGAACTAGAAAAGGTTTTGCCTCAGTAGTAGCAGTATCAACTGCTTCAAAATGAAAAATACTAGTAAATACTGTTGAACAAATGACTGTAAAGTAAAACAAATGATACATTAAAAGAACGGCTTGAGACTGGGTGGGGCATTCAACTTGTCAGTCTGCCCAAATGGTTTCTGGGACATGTAGTCTATTGTATGTGCTCAAGCATTTTAGCTGCATTAGTAAGAACCTTAGAAAAAATAGATCAATCCATTTCTTTTTTTAGCTATTCATACTTTTATGTTTCAGAGAATAGAACAGTGGGAACAGTCTTGGAAACACTGACATTTTTTTCATACATTTGTTTCCATTTTCCATATTTTTTTAGACCTGAAAACTTATAAACCATACTTTTCTACACTTTCCATGCGTAGGAACCCTGAGCCTGGACATTGGGCATCCTTTATTTTCCAGAGTTGTGTATGAATACTGTTTCTCACCTTGCCGGCCTGTCGACTCAGAGCCTCCGTCTCCCTCCTCAGAGCCAGCAGGTCGGGCGAGGACCCCTCCCTCCGCAGCATGGTGGTGCACTCAGACGCGTGCCCCTCCAGCTCCGCCCTGAGGTTGGTCAGACGGGACAGGAAGCCTCTCAGAGCATCAGCCTGTGAGGCCAGGGAGTCGGCGTCGCGACCGACCGGACTGAGAGAGTCCAGCTCATCGTCCAGGTCGGCGAGGCGTGAGAAGACGTCCCGTACGTGAGACTGGACCTCGCCGACACCCTGCAACCGAGACTCCAGCGACGAGCAACAGTTCTCGATCTGACAGAGGAAGAAGATACAGAAGAGTCCGTTTTTAATTCATCTGTCATGTGTTACATTTTTAATCATCAGGTAAAATAACAGTAAAAATAACAGCCACTTGTGTTCGTTAATCCAACCAACAACTGGACATTTTAGGTAATGGGCACACACAATGTTGGACACATTTTCAGTATGGACCACAACCACTGCTGCTGACAAACAATTATGGCGCACTCGAAGAAACATCGGAAGTCTTGACCTTATGTGTGCAAATACTGTGACATAATTAGTTATAGACGTAACAAATTA
>JAPTGZ010000003.1:36138212-36150901 GCA_029814645.1 Fowleria isostigma
ATGAACAGAGGTTTTGATTTTATAACAAATAATCCATTATTTCATATTGGTTTAATTTTTTTACTCTTACCATAAAGACACAAATCAACTATTTGGCTGAACATGTTTTAAAAAATTATTACATACCTAATTTAAGCATCAAACAATATAATTATGTTCAGGAAAGTCTATTATACTATGATATACCAAAAAAGTATTCATATATTTCACATTTTCACCAAAAACAGTCTAAATGTCTTTTTTGATTTGATTTTAATTCTTCTTGGCTCCGTTAGGTTCAGCTAAGTTCGGTACTCCACTTATTAAAATATAGGGACTCAAAATGTACCAAAGCCTCTGGTCCAGCAAGCAGTTAAAGGGTTAAGGCAGCATTAGCTCAGCCTCCACCTCCCTGTCTTTATATGTGATCGGTCTGAGCTACGGCTGGAATGGAAGTGAGCGCCTGTAGACAAAACAGCTCTGAGAAGTTGTCTGGCATGAAACGGTATCATTATCATGGAGCTATTTTTTGCCCCTCGGGATTCGAGGCTGGGAGTTATCCGAGAGGTCCGTTTATAGGACGGACAATGAGCCGTGTCCACTCTGCTTCTATTAACCTCCGCGTCCACTCACACAGATAGAACATAATAAATAAACACACTCTGCATAGGAGCTGGAAACCAACTGCTGTGAAACATCAACAACAAGAATCTCCTACATCATGTACAGTATGTTCTACATGATTCCCAGGAGATTTTCATCTGATTCAGAACTAAGATGCATTCTGTCATTTCATATCTGATCGGACGTTTTTATATTTCTACATGGAAGTTCATAACAGTCTTCTTGGAGGTATTTATACATTTGCAGCTCCCTGCTGACAGGCTTCAAGTGAAGCTGCTCACTGATACGACGTCAAACAGGGTCGGCATAGCAACTGGTGCTCCACGAAGACTACAGATTTAGAAAAGAAATTTTAGAAATGCCAGTAGCGTGGTCGGTTCCACAGGAGCCACTCGCAGCGTTTTTTAGAAGCATGACAACCCGTATCCAATCAAATCTTCATTTTGACTCGGCCCGTCTCTGTGGGTTTAAGGGTTTGACGGCGACTTTAAAAAGAGCTGGGTTCTGGTCCGCTACAATGCCACATGGGACCAAAAACGACACAACTGGAAGGTGGACACGTAGCTTTGTGTCTGGCGCCCCCTTGTGTATTCTGTGGAACGGTTTCCAACTGAGGTTCAAGCTAATAAATCATTTTTCTCCAAATCTTTCACTTGCTCTTATTCTGCCCTGTCATGACTGAAAAGACTGTATTAAAGACACTGTGGATTAAAAATAAATAAAACAATAAATGCAGAGATGATTAGGAGGCTAATATATGAAAAAAACTTTAAAAGTTAAAAAGAAAAACATTTATGACATAAATGTACTACTCAAATCTCAAAATATTAATTTTTTTTTCATAAATTTGAGTTCTTGCAGTTGTAAATTTGTCAGTTCAGCCTCACAGATATTTGACAATTTTTCCACATAAATTTCAAATCTTTTTTCTCCAAAATATTACCCTTTATTCCCACTTATATATATAGGTGCTTCTATGAAACTGGTCCTAAAAGCAGAACAGAGGAGAAAAAATTTATACCAGATGTAGACTAATAACATGACACAAGTTTGGAAGCACTTTTAATCTATTTTAAAAACAAATATTTACTGAGATAAAAAAGAAATGATTCAGATAAAAGTCTTTTTTAATACAAAAATCCGCATGTGACTTGGTAAAAATGACACAAAAATGTGCTGCTATCTTTAGTCAGGTACATTTTGGGAATCAAACTAATTATTCAAGGCAGAGTGTTTCACAATAAATGGCCACTGTTTCAAAATCACTCACCATTTATTTGTGTTTAAATGGGCAGGTTCAGCATGTAACGCTAGTGGACGCAATGGGTTACACATAAAACTTGGAGTGAGACTGAGATTCATGAAAAACCCACATGTCTGAATTAGAAAAACCACTAGGATCGACACATTTAACACCGTGTCTTCATTTATAGACCTATATAAGACCATTTATAGACATGTTTTTCAGATCAAATGCACAGACAACTATGGAGGTTTTTTGTCCTAATCTTGGTCCTATTTTTGGCCTCAATATTTGATTAAAAATGAATTAATTATGGGATAGCTCGGAGCAAGAGCATAATTTTTTTTTGCATTTATGTGAGGCCATCCTTAGGTATATCCTGGGGGAAAATACGTCTAAATTTCTCTTTTATTATTGGGTCTAAAAAAACAGATTCCAAAATGAGCCCGGTTTCATAGGAACACCTATATACAAAGGCCCAAATATGCTGCTGTTGTATGTTAGAAAATGTAAACTGGTTTAAACATCATCACAAAAAAATAAAAATTTAAAACATTTACATAATTGAAAACTTCATTCATCTTTTACGGCTCAAAGTTTATGGCTCATTTTTTACCTTTCATTGACGCTGGCTTCTAATTGGTTGAACTCGTCCGACACCCCTTTGACGTTATCCAATAGGCTCTGAGTGTTACTGAAGGCTTTGGATTGGCTGAGCTCGGTGCCGAGGCCGCAGAAGGACTTCAGCTGACCGGCCTCCTGCTCCAGCTCCGACTTGACCTCCTACAAACACACACAGGACAAACCATCAAACCTTAAACGTCCATGGATGGATGTAAGAGGTGTTACAGTGACCTTTACTCTGTAAGAGTTTGTGCTTCCTTAGTCACTTGAGTAAATTACTTTTTGACTTAATTTTAAATTTGACCAGATTTTCCCCATTTTTTTAGCTCTTTATAGCAAAATGGCTGATCATAAAAGCTAATAGTAGAAACAGTAATTATCCTCTTGAGGGTGTAATAGTGTAGGTAAGAGGAAAGTTGAAATATTTAATTTACAAGGAGCAAAAATGTTTCATATAAAGAGTGTAAAATTAAGAATTACACAGAGGGACTGAGCACCCCTGGGTAATAAAAACTCATTAACTCAAGGGTTCAGTCTTTCCCCAAGTGTTTCCTTTTTTTTTTTTTTTGCTGCAGAAGTCATATACACAAGAATAATAAGAAAAAAGAATAAGAGCATTTTAACACATAAAGACCCAAATGGCCACTGTCAACAAAAACCATCTATTGATCTCAAATGTTTAATAACTTATGAATGACTAAACCTATTAATAAATCAAAATAAGGGGTATAAAATTGTGGGCAGCTTGGTGCGGTTGGTAGAGCGGGTCGTCCAATGATCAAAGGGTTGGTGGTTTGCATCCCGCCTCCAACTGTCCACATGTCGAAGTGTCCTTAGGCAAGACACTGAATCTAAATTGCCCCCAGTGAGTAGTGCCTTGCATAGTGGCAACCCCCCCACTGGTGTGCATGAGGCTACTATTGTAAAGCCCTTTGAGCACCATTAATGTGAGGAAAAGCGCTATGTAAGTACCAACATTTATAAAATACAGTTTGTCATCAGATATGACCCATTTCGACATTCAGAGGCTCCGTAGTTACCATGGAAACACCGTTATCTTCTACAACAGTGATTCACCAGTAAAACCCATAGATGGAGATGCTTATTTTCATGTTCAGTTATTGCTATCTTTGCTAACTTTTTTATCAATTTTCTCAGTTTTTGATATAATATCCCTCAACCTCAAAGCTTTAATGAACATCTACATGATCACTGTATAAAATATAGGAAATTACCAGATATCTGAAACGACTGTCCTCCATAAAATACAGATGATCATATTTTAACATATGGTGACAAGTCACTTAGGAAATGCTAAGTATAGAGAGAAATTATTTTGGGAAGTTCTGCAAAAGTAGCTCTGGGTCTTTATGGGTTAATCAATCATATAATTAAGAAACCAAATGACCCCCCCTGACCTCGACGGTCTGCCGGTAATCCTCCACGCTGCGGTCCGGTTGCCCCACGGGGCTCAGTGCTTTCAGTCGGCTCTGGGTGAAGACCTGGAGGTCGGTCCCCAGCCGCTCGTAGTTCTCTAATCTGGGTAACAGGCCTTTGAGCTCCGCCTCCCTCTCGGCCTGACTGGCCTGAGCGGCGGCGTAGCGCTGAGTCAGTTCGTCGAGAGAGCCCTGAAGGCCAGAAGCTGTGGAGGCGTCCGCGCTCTGGAGGAGTTTGGACACCGAGTCCCGTGTGGCTTCCACGCTGCCTTGTCTGGACACAAGCTCCTGACGAAGTTTCTGTGAAGATCAAGAGAAGGAGGGTTTAAAAACTGGAGGATTCAGAGAGGAATTCAAGCAATAGTCTAAAAAAACAAAACAAAAAAAAAACAAAACAGTAAATGTGATGGTAAAAGCACAAAATTCTATTTAATAAAATGGTATTTCTTGAAATTATATGTTTTGAACCTGAGGGCCAGTGTAGCGAAACTAAAGAAGTTAAAGAAATTACTACTTTACAGATATTTACTTCAGTGTTTAGTCTCAATATTAACATTTCTGTATTGTTCTAAGGTATTTCTTTTTAATGGGGGTCTGGGCTACAAAATACAGTACATAAATAAATCTAGAAATGTAGTTTTATATTGGGATACATATTATTGCATGACATTGGTTAGTTGTTAGTCATTGGATTTGCTTCCAAAATGCCTCAGAGATGGGTCTCTCAACATTGATTTTTTTTTATATCCATGACTATAATTTTAAATGTTCTCCCTCTAAATTTCTAAAATATTTTTTGTGCTGTGACTATAAATAACAATTTTCGACCACAACTATCAATCTACTTTCTTCGTATCTCACTTAAGAAGAAAAATCTCCCATTAAACTTTAAGGAAATATTGATGTTTTTATCTCAGATCAGCATGAACAGGACATTTTATGAGCTGTAGACATGATGTGTCAATCAATATTAACTATCCAATGCGATCATCATTATCATATCCCAATATAAAACTGTATTAGGATACTTGTCTTTTTTTTTTTTTTTATCCCAGGCCCCTGTGAGAAAAGAATCACTTGCACTTAATATGTCCCAACATTTAACTGCTTATAAAGCTGACAAACTTCAAATGTAAGGCAAATATTTCATATTCTGCCACTCTCTCTATTACAATGCAAAAAATTGTAAATTTAGTGATAATTTATTACCATCCATCCATGTTTTTAATTTGGTTAATTCACTATTTAGAGCATGTATTAAGGTCTTATAACCATAATTTGCATAAAATATATTCATATCATCTGCAAATAATATTAACTTGATCCAGTTAGATACCTTAAAGAATCATTTATATACAGATTAAATACCAAAGGACCCAAAATTGATCCTTGAGGGACACCACAAGCTATACTTCACCATTCAGACTTAAATGAATGTCACCAACTCGCAAAATGCACGATGCCAACTAGTCCTGCATTCTAACTGTTGTGTTCTGTAAAGGCCCTGCTTGTTTCCTCACCTGGTTCTGGGTCAGTACGTCTTGTACTGCCTGTGCCGTTGCTTCGACCGGTCCTGGGTTCAGAACCAGTTTGTCCAACCAGGCCAGCAGACCCTTCAGACCCTCCTGGACGCTGACGGACTGGGCCACGGCGGTCTGGAGATGTTCGGCCCGCTCCGACACCGACGCCGACAGGGAGCCGAACCTTTTCTCCAAACCGTCTGGAAAAAGTAGAGATCAGTCATCCAGTTAGATTTAAAGATCTGAATGTAATAGACCACCCTATGTTTTCTTCAATTTCTTGTTCATTTTAATGTCTAGTACAACTTAAGGAAACTTGTTTGGACAAATATAACGATAACAACAAAAATATCTCATAAGAGTTTAATTTAAGAGCTGATATCCATCCATTTTTCATAGTTTTCTTGATAATAACCAAAATTCTAACATCAACAGCTATGGCATTATTTTTTAAATTTATTTTAGCGTATTATTATTTTTTTCTTATTTTAATTATTTTTTTTTAGTAGTATTTTATCCTATCTGAACTCGATATTTTTTAGTTGTTTATATAGTCTGAAGTATAAATGGGCACTTTTTTTTTATCTTGTATAACTGCAGTTGTATTTATGGTGTTCTATGTATTTTGTGAGTGTACTGCTGCTGGATTCCTAAATTTCTGTCAGGATCATTCAAGTATTTCTAATCTAATCTAATCTGCTTTTATTCATTCCATGTTTTCTTTTCTGTCTGTTTTAGTCACATGATACACACAAGAGTTAGGACTTGATTGCATAACCATTGTTTTTGATGACTTCTTACTTAATGATGACCTCATAATTTTTTCCGTGACTGTATTTAAAGCTGTGTTACCTGCAGCACAGAGGATGTCCACAGCCTTCAGGGAGGGGGATTCTTCGGTGCTGACCAGATCTCTTCCTGCTCTTTTCACCTTCTCGAGCTGCACCGATCGCTCCGCCAACTCGTCCTGCAGCAGCTGAGGACAAAAACACCGCCAACATCACTTCAGTCGCTCTAGTTCTGTTTAAACCCAGACACCGCTTCCACATACTTTCCATTTTAATATTCCACTATTTTTTCCAGATTTTAATTTCTGGACTGAATCTTTACACCACACTATAATGCAACAAATGGGAATGATTAAAGACATCCAGACCAGAAAATGAACAGTGTTTTTCCGTACTGTAACGTCGCGTCCTCGTTTGTCCTCTGTTAAACGGTACCTGTACTTGGCGTAGTGTGTTCTGCAGGTTCTGAGGGTCCGTCTCCCCGCTGGTCTTGGTGATGCTTTGGTTCTGTTCCTGAGTGCTGAGCCAGGAGTGGAGGGAGACGACCTCATCCTGATACTGCTGGTACCTCTCCAACAGGCCCGACAAACGGCCCCCCAGCTCTGTAGACTGTAGAGCATCAACGAAGAAGATGAACACCAGGATGTGTTTCAGTTAAGTTAAAAAAAACACTGCCCTAGTGTAATTTATGTCATGGCTGTCTTATTGTTTTTCAAACTAATTTCATGTATAAATGGGCATTACTGTGACTTACACAGGGAATTTAATGCAATATAACTGTACAATATTTTTTAGTCAGAGAGACAATAAATGCGTATTTAGTCTATTTTCTATAATCTATAGTTTTAAGATACATATTTATTCTATCTTGTATATATTATTGTGTGTACATAGTGCCTGTTTGTATTTATTGCTGCTTCTTCATGAGTCAACTGTATCAAAATTTCATTTTTGATGTAAAACATAGAATAACACATAAAGTGTGTCTCAGTCAATAAATGTACATTATTGTAGCTTACAGGTAGAATTTATTTTCGTACCTTGTGTTGCATGGAGAAACATTTAAGTGTGACACAAAAAAAGAAAGAAGACTGTACTGTGTGTGTGTTTTTTTTATCAGTCTTAAGGCACCTTAATAAAACAAATGGCACTAAAGAATTGCTGATACTTTAAGAGGCATTGTAGGACTATGAAGACATTAATATTTATATATGTTTTGGACCTCTATGCAGATGAAGTTATCTCCCTCTTTGTAGTGTGGCCAGCAAGGTGTGTATTTATGTTTATACTCATTATCGCTCTCAGGTGGAAACCTTGTAAGTCCATTTTGGGGTTTTTTTTTGGTCATAAAACCATTCTACTGGTCAGTCTTCAAATTGCCCTAACAGTTTTAGAAATATTTAACAAATGAGGAGTCCTGAAAACTGCTTATGACTACATCTGTTAACTCCATTCATGTATTTAGAATATATATAGTTTTTCCAGTTTCCTGAAAAATAACCGTTTTGGACATAAGAGGTTTCTGTCCAACAGCAATATAATGTTCCATCATATTACATTTCTGTTTATCCACTGTTTTATGAGCAGTTTGATGGTGGGTTTACAGAGGTGATTTGATGTAAATAATTAAGTAAATCTGTCAGAGGGGTGAAACCACCTCAGCTCACCCACCTTTGTGTGCAGTCCTGTGTATCTGTGATTGGCGTCGTGGAGCTTGTCGGTCACCAGCTGCTTGGTGCTTTCCAGAGCCTGGTCTGAACCTCCGACTTGTTCCAGAGCTCCTTGAACGGAATCCAGAACCTTCTGACCGGAGATGGAGACAAAGCGCAGGTCGGCCTTGTGGCATATGACGTCTTCGGCGAGCTGCAAAAAACAGATTAACAACACAGGTCAGTTTGAGACAGGTTAAGTGTATATAAATTGTGCTTTTGTAGATCCACTGTGATCTGACAGTTAATGCACATGTGTAAATGATAAACTGAGGCTTAATATTGTTAAACTTGCACTTTTTCCCCCCTCAAAAATTTCAGGTTGTTCATTTTATTCACATTTTCATAATGCTGTTTTACTTTTTTAACTCTAAAACATAGAGAATAGTTTGAAGCTATCATTATTTATAGGTTATTCTGTTATTCTTTTATGCGTCCAGCCCATTTGAGATCATATTGAGCTGAACTACCTTCATCTAATACCTTGGAATTCCACCTACATATAAATTAATTTTAAAAAAAAAGCTGATAATGATCTTGCACACCAATATGCCAGGTGTCATTTCATAAAGACTGGGGGAAAAAAGTGTAAGAAAACACATAAAACTGTGATTTCTGGGGACTCCTAACAAGGACATGATCCAAGTGCTCCTGTGGAATGTGCGAGTGTAAATCAAAGCTTGTCCAGGCGTAGGGAGCGATGGAAATGGAGTGTGGAAACTCAGTCCTCCATGGGCGATTTAAAATGAAAAAGATCCGTTGAGTGTTTGTTTTCACTCTGGCTAAAATAAACCCAGATGCAGTAAGTGATAGTTCCCCGCTCATTCATTTCACTTCAAAGCATCTCAGATCTGGCACAGTCAGATCCACAACATGAAGAGCTGTCCAACAAGCTGTTCATAGAGGTAGGTAACACAATCTGCATCTGTAACCACGACTACGGGCTCGGAGGGTGTTTGATTAATGGATTTTCTTTTACGAAACAGGTGTTAAAAATAATAAATGAGTGGTAATTACATTTAAAAAAGGAAAATCACAACTGAAATACACGTCTAATGATATAAAATACACGTGAGGAGAGGTTGATTTTCACTTATAATTTATAGAACAAAAAAAATTAATTATTAATTAATCTGAGTTGGGAAGTTTTTATTTCCAAGGCTAAATCATCTCTATGGTCAGTGCAGAGGGGAAAGAAAATACACATCTTTATTTTTTTAGACTTGTATTTTCCATTGTAAATATTTTATATGCAGTCAATCCACATTAAAGCAGAAAAAACCCCAAAGTCTAGAGCAGGGGTGTCAAGAATTTGACCCATGAACCAAAACCGGCCCACCAAATGCTCCAATCTGGACTAAGGGATGAATTTGTAAAGCACAAAAATTTAAACTGAAGATATTAACGTCAAGGGTGTCTAACTCCAAACTTTTACCTATATTAACCCTGTTGCTAAACAGACTGGGATCTAGTGTTGTTTTAGGCAGCCTGTTTAATTTTACTTTTAGTCTAGTCTTTGTGTCAAACTCATTTCATTGCTGCCGTGTGGGTCCAGACCCGGGCCAGGTCTTTTTGGACCCTGAATGTTTGGAGCATGAGACATCAAGTGCGAACCGGAGGAAGCGCTTGGATGCGAAATGTCTGGCAACTTGCAGACATGCCTGTATCTTAGTAATGCAACAAGAAATTATAAAGTCAATTCATCTCGAAAATGAAGAGACATTTTATCACAGTTTTTATTTTGTAAAGTACAATTAATCTTGTTTTCATTAGTCAACAATATTGCATTATACATTTTAGTTACCGTCACATAACCACCATTTTTATTACACCTCGTTTTTGTCACTTGATAAAAGTTTGTTGATGAAGATATTTCGTTATGATTTTTGTTGACAAAAGCAACACTACTGCGATCCATACTGTACTTGTACAAATGATCAACTGAGGTATAACATTATTAAAATTACATGTATTTGTCTTAAAATACCTCAAGTTGTTAATATTTTTTTTTTAGGTTTTAAAATTTTTTGAAAGAATAGAATAATTAATGTAAGCAGTTACATAATATAATTTTACTTTTTGTACTAAAACAAAGAAAAAATTAGGAGTAGTCATTATTTGAAGACTATTAAACTGTTATTTTACTTGGGATCAAATTAGGCTGAATGTGGCCACTGAACTAAAATGACTCTGACAGCCCTGGTCTAGAGGAATTCAAAAGAATAATAGATGTTAAATATCAGTGAATCAGTTCCCAGCTTTGATTCATATGCATTTAGCTTCATTGTGAGTGTACAAGTGGTGCTTAACATGTACACATAGTCACTTCTTTAACTTCTAAACCTGGTTTTCTGTACCTTTCTGTGCTCCTCTAGTCGGCCTTTCAGTCCTTGAGCGTCGGTTTCTCCTTCTCCTAAACAGCGCAGGTCCTGTTCACTCTGTTCTAACCATGAGCCCAGGTTACCGTGCTCTTGGAGGAACTTCGTCAGCTCGTCCTTCATTGCCTCAGACTTCCTCAGTCGGTCCTAAAGCAAAGGGGGGAAAAAAAGGAAACCGGTATGAGAAAAGCCGCCAGATGTTTAACAGTCAATCATTTCTCATAAAAGCTAAAAATAAAATTCATTCAGACTTGGCAAACCTAATTCTCCCACTTCCAGAAGCAATTCCAAATTCACCCTCCTGGCCAGACTCCTGCCCGGCTCACTCCACTTTCATTAAGGAGCCTCTTTATTATGCTTCCCGTGAACATATTAGATCTACTTTTAGAGGCCCGTCTTTCAAAATGAATGAAATTGGAAACTCCTTTTTACCTAAAAATAAAAAAATGTCCATCTCAAATAAAACCTTCAATATCTAAACTGAGCGGTGACTGACATCTAGTGGTTTTTAATCTTTATTCTTTTTGCCTGTTGTCCATTTTCTTTTGTTCTTATTCATATTCAGTTAGTGCAACTTTATTATATCTACTACCTTTTTTTTAACCATAGAAATTTTATTACATTTCTTGTTCATTTTAACATTATCATCATTCTACATTCACTCTTAGATTTAGAAATGTGGATCTTACTGTGTAAAACTTTCAATTTTCATCAATAGTGGTGCACATATGGATTGTTATCAATTATGTGCAAAGTGCTCATGTTTATATTTGTGAAAAATCAAGGTTTTTTTCAGGTTTTATAATATATATATATATCTATTATATCCCAGAGTGGGATGATAAAAAATCATCTGTATACTCGTTTGAATGTTAATAAAGTTAATCCTGAATCTCTTATACACTGTTATATTATTCTATATACTAGACCATTTTACTTAATATTTTATTGTGTTTTATCATGACGTGTAATTATGCTCCATATGTCATTAAGTTTGTGTATAGTGTGTCCATTTAAATGTTGACTTTTTTCCAATGTGGTTTATACTGCAAATGGCAATAAACTGAAATGAACTGAGCTGACAATATGTGTAATATTTGCTCTGTTCTTTGTTTGTTCATCAGTGTAAAACCGTAAATACATGTATTAAAACGGGGCCTTGGTTCACCTGGCAGCTCTGCAGTCTGTCCTGGTGCTGGGCCTGCAGCTGGTCCAGGGCAGCTCGGAGACGCTGCTTCTCTTCAGGAGGAACGGTGGAGTCCGGTTGGTCCAGGAGAGCTCGAGTGGACTGAGTGACCTGCATCAGCTGAGCCTGTTGGGCCTGAAGCTGCTGAAGCTCCGCCTGGAACAGACATGTCAAAGGTCAAACATCCTGAGGTGGTTCAACTCGGTTCAAAACCAAGAGAGAAATAAATGGGAGAGGCTCTGACCTGAAGCATCTCTGTGTGTGACTTCACAGCGCCCTCTGGCTGCGACGCCACTGAGTCGGTGGCATCAGGAATTGCTCTAGATCCAGATCTTAATGCCGGTTGGTTGAGGCAGGACAACTCAGTCAGCAGAGAATTGATCTGACCCTGTGTCTCCTGGAGCTCCTCAACCGCCTTCGCCTGGAGAAAAAAATACAACCAGTGTACAAGAGGATGTTTAGTTTGAAAAATTAATCCACATTAAGGTCATTAAGGTCCTGTATCTTGGAGTAAAAACCAGTGTGCTTATGAATAAAAAGAGCTCCTGTGTTTCACATACTAGATGTATGTTGAAAGCATGTAAAAGAAAAGATGACTTTCTCTCACATCTATACTGAAGGCCTCTCCCAAATAAAACAACTAGACTGTCTGTGCTGCTTTTGTGGGACTTTGTTTAGCACATCAGATATTTGATGCAACATCACGTCTGTCTGATTTGTGTGTTAATCTGTCTTATTTTTTTCTTTCTTTAAATGTAACCTTTATTAACCAAGGAAAATGACTCGTTGGAATTAAAAATCTCTTTTGCAAGAGTGTCCTGACCAAGATAGCAGCAGAAGAAGTTACATCCATACTAAAAACAAACAAAAAACACTGGATAATATAAATATAAAACACCATCAATGGATCAAAGGCACTAAAAAAAATATCATATCTATCTATCTATCTATCTATCTGAGCCAATGCACTGGAACATAGTGGATGTATAGGTCATCTGATATTCTACAATATATAGCATTTAGCTAGTTGGCTTTCAAGCAGAGAAACACATTTACAGTAAAAACAACATTTTATTTACTTAGTTATTTTTTTACTTAAATTTACCAGAATGCACCGTCTTGACTGTCTCATTATGTATATATATATATATATATATTTTTTTTTTTTTTTTTTGTGGTTTGGTTTGTATATCATGTCTGGT
>JAPTGZ010000003.1:36153157-36169423 GCA_029814645.1 Fowleria isostigma
GACAATCATTTGGTGAATTTCAATTAATTTAAAGTATTGCACTTAACGTTGATGCTGCTGAGTCTAATACTAAAATATTAATAATATAACAATAACATCATAGCAGTGACAAAATAGATCAGTTCCAACATTTTTCTTAATTTTCATGTTAGAAAAAATTAACTGTTGAATTTACAAAAGGCCGAACACTGTCAAGTACAGGGGGATTCAGAGGATGATTATGACTGAATGTAGACATGTTTGGTAAATTTGCTTAGAGGAATTAAAAAAAAAAAGTGTGAAACCACAAGTATGGTATCAAATGCAGTGAATGGTACAAAAACATGAACCTCTATTCAGACATTCAGGTGTGAAAAGGCCAGTAAATATTAAAACTATTCTCAGATTATTGTAAGAAAGCATAGCAGTCAGATACACAGCTCTTTTACATGATGGCTCCTTCGTATTATTGAGTTCTAACACACAGGTTCACCCACTCGGACTCAATCATCTTTGTCCAAACCTCTCTGTCCCTTGCATTCTCTCTGTCCTTCTCCTCTTCCTTCTCTTTCTCCCTTCGCTGCCTCTCCTCCTCTCTCTCCCTCTGAGCAGACAGAGCGTCGGCCCAGGCCTGGGCTCGGCCGGACGCTCGGTGGAAGGACCTCTGCAGCTGCTGGAGCTGCCCCAGCAGCTGCCTGCTCTGCTCCGGGGCCAAGTCCTGGGCCCGCTCAGAGATCAACACCTGGATGCCCAGGGCCACGCTGTTGACCTCGTTGGAGCGAGCTGATAGAGACGCCTGGAGCTCCTGGAATGGAGAGACACGACAGAAGAAAGTGAGTGGATTAGAGGTATTTTTCAACATAAATCAGTAATTTGCATCTGAATTTAAGATGGCTAGCGCTGTATTCCATAAATAATACAACAGAATAACAGAATATCTCCTGACCTTGCAGAGTTCCAGTTGCGGTGTGAGCTGATCATGACCCTCTGTTTTCTCTGTCTTCTCCATTGTTTCCATCCCTCCTTTCATCTGACCCTCCGTCTCCAACAGCCAAGACAGCAGACTCTCCACTTGTCCTCCCAGTGACTTCTGCTCAGCTGTTAAAGCCTCCTGGAAAAACAGAGTCCAGACCCGTGATCTATACTTATCACATAAGAACTAAATAAACCCTTACCAGTAGAGTCAACCCAATCTAAAACCATCTAAATGAGTGTCTCCTTTTACCTTGTTTGAGTCTCTGTGGTCTCGTAGACTCTGCAGAATCCCCTCGGACAGTGCTTTTGCGGCCTCATACCCTCGTGCCAGGCTCCGCCCATCCTTTTCCAAAGCCAATAGGAGCTGAGGAGGAACATCTTTGGGCTGGGGCTTCAGCAGCCGGTCAGCAGCCTCCAGTTCCTTGTTGATCTCAGGCTCCAAGTCACGAAGCTCAAGGTCCAGAGTCTGTGAGAGAGATTAGGAAAAGAAAACAAAAGATGTGTTGATGCCGTTTGGTCACTAATCCCTAAATACGCTTAAACTTTGTCTTTAACTCGTTACAGTAATACGTTGTTTAAACACATTTCATGCAATATGTGCCATTATCAAAGAATAAATAAATAAATAAATACGTTCAGATAGCCGTCTTGTACCTGTGTCTGTCTGATGATGTCATCCAGTGCTATGAGGCTCCGCCCCACAGACTGCTGCTGCTGCTGTTTGAGCTGGACCTCAATATGTCGGACCATCGACACCAGGGCAACAATTTGCTGGTCGTGCTCCA
Source organism: Fowleria isostigma (assembly GCA_029814645.1). Classification (NCBI taxonomy): domain Eukaryota; kingdom Metazoa; phylum Chordata; class Actinopteri; order Kurtiformes; family Apogonidae; genus Fowleria; species Fowleria isostigma. The sequence goes on from JAPTGZ010000003.1 coordinate 36,154,897, forward strand.
AACATTCCTGCCGTATTAATGATGACTGCAAATGAAAAGTACACAAGAGAACATGACGTACTGTTAAAAAAAAACACACATGATGATCATTTTTAGTCAAGACAAAGATAGTCATCAATGTATTTATATGAATAGTCTGAAATATTGCATCAGAAAAGGGTCAATTGAGAGAATTATTAGCTGTCTCTGTCTCTGAAGAAGCAGAAAAAGGTTAAAGGTGGAAAATGACCATTTATTGCAGGACATCCTACGTTAAAAAAAAAATTAAAAATCTATCAATCATACCCCATCCATGCACAATATAGCTTCTACCTCCATTTTTTTTAAACCCTATGAAGCCGAAGTTATTTTCTCCAATCAATTTGATGTAAAAATGCCTCACTTTGTATTGTATTTTTTGGCATTTCAAGGTCAAATTCAAGCATTTTTCAAGCACTTTTAAGGGTCCTTTTTAATTTTTTCCAGCACAGTACAGTATCATTCATTCATTCATTTTCTGAACCCGCTTTATTCTCACTAGAATCACTACATGATTATTTTTTCTACTTTTTATCACAGTGATATACATTGTATTATGCTACAAACATCTTAACATGTTTCAATCACCCACTGGTGTATGAGTGTGTGTGTGAATGGCTTGTAGTTTGCACGAGTCAACCTGAGAACAGCTGGTAATTTTCTTTTTTTGATATAAAGTTGTATGTTTTAAAATGTATCACCTCTCTGTAAGTAGGTTTGTCTCGAGTTAATATTAGAAATAAATAAATAAACCACTCACAGAATTAGCATTGCAAGCACTTTCAAGCACATTTCAGACCTTGAAAACACAATGACATTCAAGCATTTTCAAGGATTTTAAGCACCCATATGAACCCTGTATACTGGCCTGAAAGTTGCTTTACAGTTATATGGAAACATGGCTTTCATACAGTATAAGAGGAAGCTACTAAGTCATTTAAGCACTTCTTACCTTTCTACTTGTGGAGGTGGTACTTTGTTTCTCTCTCACTTCATCCTCTTCCTCTTCCACACTCTCAGCTGCTGATTCAGAAACTACAGGTGATTCAGATTCAGTCAAAGCATCTCCTGACAGCGAAGACTCGGGAGAATCCAGATGTTGCTGCTGGTCCTCTGAAGGCTTTGTTTCAGGGACACTTTCAACCTGTGCTTTGTGCTTCCTCTTCTTTTTGCCTTTGCCAGTTGGTTTGTCCATTTCTGTTCCAGGAGCCATAGATTGAGCTGAGGGCTTGACGTCTGATTTATATTGAAGCGGCTCAATGGAATCTGTATTAGTGTTGTACTGATGTGATTGCTCTGATGTGATCCCGGCAACACGTTTCTGTTCCTCAACGTGTGAAGCGAGTTCTGATTGGCTTATCTTGGAGGTTTCTATTTGGTTTTCTTTTTCCTTAGGTTTCTCTACCTGTTTACTGGGTTTGACGCCTGATTTATGTGGAAGTGGCTCAATAGAATCTGTAGTATTTTTGTACTGATGTGATTGCTCTGATGTGATTCCGATCACATGTTTCTTTTCCTCAATGTGTGGAGCGAGTTCTTCTGATTGGCTTGTCTTGGAGGTCTCTGTTTGGTTTTCCTTTTCCTTAGGTTTCTGTACTTGTTTATAGGGTTTGATGTCTGATTTAGGTGGAAGATGTTCAAAGGAATCAGTGGTATTTTTGTACTGATGTGATTGCTCTGATGTGATCCCTGTCACTTGTTTCAGTTCCTCAATATGTGAAGTGAGTTCTTCTGTTTGGATTGTCTTAGAAGTCTCCGTTCGGTTTTCCTTTTCCTTAGGTTTCTCTACCTGTTGACTTGTTAAAGCTGAGATATCTGAACCTAGTTTTGCCTTTATAGGCAGTGACATTGTCGCTTCAGGATCTAGTTTCTCATCTGTCAGTAATTTCTCTGTGCTCAGACCAGCTTTGTCTGTAATTTTTTGACTCTTTGACTTCTTATTTTTCTTACCCCGCCTATTTTGTTGAGTTTCATTGACTTGTTCTGTTTGAGCCATCTCAGGGTCTTTCTTTATGTCTTCTGCTGCAAAATTGCTGATATTTTCCTTCTCATTTGTAGGAACCTCCATTGGTTTATTCTCTATATCATCTTTGGTAGAAAGTTCTTCTACTGTGACATCTTTTTTAATCTTTTCATCTTTACTCACTTCTTCCTCCATCTCTTTTGGTTCACCATCGACACCAGAACTCTCCTCTGGTTGACTTTGTGCCTTTCCATCTTTAACTTCCATTGATTTAGTCTCCAAATTATCTTTGGCAGAAAGTCCTTCCACAGTGACAACTTTTTTAATCTTCTCATCTTCATTCATCTTCATCTCTTTTGGTTCACCATCAACACCAGAACTCTCCTCTGGTTGACTTTGTGCCTTTCCATCTTTAACTTCCATTGATTTAGTCTCCAAATTATCTTTGGCAGAAAGTCCTTCCACAGTGACAACTTTTTTGATCTTCTCATCTTCATTCATCTTCATCTCTTTTGGTTCACCATCAACACCAGAACTCTCTTCTGGTTGACTTAGTGCCTTTCCATCTTTAACCTCCGTTGATTGAGTCTCCATATGATCTTTGGCAGAAAGTCCTTCCACAGTGACAACTTTTTTAATCTTCTCATCTTCATGCACCTCTATCCTCATCTCTTTTACTTCACCATCAATACCAGAACTCTCCTCTGGTTGACTTAGTGTCTTTCCATCTTTAACCTCCATTGATTTAGTCTCCATGTCATCTTTGGTAGAGGGTCTTTCCACAGTAACATCTTTTTTAATCTTCTTATCTTCACTCACCTCTTCCCTCATCTCTTTTGGTTCACCATTGACACCAGAACTCTCCTCTGGTTGACTTTCTGGCTTTCCATCTTTAACCGTCATGCTTTGACTCTCCTTTCTCCCTACTTCTTTGCGTAGAGCCTGCAGCTCCTCGGCTGCCTGCTTGTCAGTCACTCCTTTCTCAAAAACCTTCTTAAGAATGCTCTCTTTGGCTTTCAGGATCAAGGCTGCTTTCTCATCTTCTGGTAGAGCAGATTTGCGAGGTAATTCTCCCTCCTTTTTCTTTACTTCAGTGTGTTCCATTTGATCCTTTAACACCTTTTCTTCCATCTTTTCTGCCTTCTGCTGTTCCTTCTTTTCTCTGTTGTCACCTTTTTCCTCATCCTTCAATAACATCCTCTTCACTGCATCCTGCTCTGACACAACAGTTTGCTCTGTGGCTGTTGGAGAGACAGGAGCTGCTTTCTCTCCAGGCATTACTAAAACGCCCTCTGTTTTAATTTCCTCTTCTGTCTTCATTTCTCCGTCTCCACTGGGAGATTCAGCAGAGGATTCCTGAACATGGGTCTCTAGCTTCTTTTTTAGAGGTGATGGAAGTTCAGCTGTAATTGTGTGAGTAGCCACTGTATGCTCTTCAGTTTCTGCACCACACTGATCAATCTTAATCTCTGGAAACTGTGTTTCACCCTCTGTCTCTTTACCTTTACCCTTCTTTTTACTCTTCTTCTTCTTCTTGGTTTTACTCTCTAAATCTTTGGATAAAGAGCTCACTGTCTTGTCTGAAGCTTCAACATCAGCATGAGTCTGGCTTTGTGTTTTTACAGGGCCCACTTTCTCTTCTCCTTTTTCCTCATCAGTCACAACATCATTTTTGTTTAATGCCACAGTTTTCTTTGGATGTTTGTCTTCACTTATTTTTGATGTTTCTGCAGTGCTGCCTCTGACGTCTATAATGTCTGCTGCAGTAGAATCTGTTCGAGTCTCAGTCTCAACAGGATGATGTACCACAGAAATGCTTTCATTACTGAGCCTAGACTCCTTTTCGTCCACAGTGACAGATTCTCTGTCTAGTTTCAAGACAGCTGTCTCCTCTGTCACTTCTTCCTGTGAAGTTTTGCTAATATCAAAGACAGATTGTTGAATAGATTCCTCAACAACCTCTGTAAAAACAGACTCATTTTCTTTCCCATCAGTCTCACTTGGAACTGTTTTGAGTCTCTTCTCAGACTTGTGTTCAGGAGGATGTTTTGATCTATTAGCATCTTTCTGTGGTACTATTTCTTCTATGGCTTGCTGAATTCTCTTCTCAACATTAGTTGCAAACTTAGACAAGAGGTCTAAGGCCTGGTCTGGTTCAGGTAAAGTCTGTTCTTCCACTGACAGTGACTGGTCTGATACTGTTGTGATCTCACCATCTTGCGTGACAAACAAACTTTTCTCTGAAAAGGATTTTGATGGAACCTCATTTCGTAGATCTGTCCAGTTGGCTGGGCTATCTGGGCTTGACACAAACCGCATGACCGCTGGGCTGTATGAACCACTTGATGAGGCAATAGGAGTAGTGCTCTCCTCATCACACTCTACTTCCAAGGAAGGCCCTTCCACCTCAATTTCAGAAGCAAGTTCCCTGGATATCAGTCCTGATGCAATAGCGTCCCTGAGATGAGAGACTCGTTGTCCAGTGGAAGGATCAACCAAGCCTCCTTTCATTAGCTGGTTGGTGGCTATTTCCCTTACCATATCTTCTCCAACAAAACCCCTTTCAGTAGCAACAGGTAAAGTAAGTCTCTCTCCAGTGTTGATGTCAATGATCCCTCCAGTGTCTGCTTGGCTTTGGAGTAACCTCAAAGCTGGAACTGGGTCAACTTTCTTGGAAGCAACTGCCTGTGGAAGGGTCATGGTGTTGCTTGTTTCCTCATTCTGAATTCCTCTGAATGGCTGAACTTCAAGGAACCGCTTTCCTGTTTCAATGTCTATCTTACCCTGGTTTACGAGTTCTGAATAAGGGACAATGTGAGCAGTTTGTGGATCCAGAATCCCATGTGTTACAGCAGGAGAAGCCATGACCTCACTGGCAATTTTCTCATCCAGAAGACCCTTAGAGACAGCCTCAGTCAATGTCAGTTTACTTCCAGAGTCAGGGTCTAAAACGGCTCCTGTTGATGCCTGGAAAAGGATAGCTTCTGGATGTGATGAAGGGCTGACTTTACCTTTGTAGACCCACTCTAGCTCCTCTAGACCAGAAGCAATGGAACGATCCACCAGCCCTCTATCTACAGCATCAGAAACTGAAAGCCTCATTCCTGAAGCATGATGTATAATTCCTCCTTCAGCAACCTGTTTTGCCAACACTTGATAAACTTCTTCTGGGTTAATTAGCCCTCTCTGAACTGCTATATCCAGTGGAAGTGGAGACTTAGACTCTGGGTCAATGACACCCTCCATCTGTAACTGCAAACTGGTTTTAGTGAAAGCTGTTGCTGGATCCGTGTCTTTTCCTTTGTATGCCTTCTCAAGTGCCACCAGTGTTTCTCTCTGATCCTCTTCAATCAGTCCCAGGTTTGATGCCAAAGTGACAGAGACTTTCTTGTCCCTTCGTAGGTCTACGATTCCCCCAGATACAACCTGGGCTTCCAGAAGATGAGTGGTGGTGTCAGGGTCAATCAGACCTGCCTGAGCTGCCTCCATAACTCCACAAATGTGCCCCGTCTCCACATCTACAACCCCAGCCAGGGTTTTATCAGATTTCAGGACACTCCACATCAGGTCTTCATCAAGTAATCCCTCCTTCATCACATCCTCCATGGTAAGTGACTCACCACTATTAGCATCAATGAACCCTCCAAAGAGACCAGCTTGGGCCATTAATTTTACTGCTGTGTGTCCAGGGAGGACACCCTGGGCCACTGCCTCATCTGGGAGGAGTCTGTCCCCATCTTCTGTCCTCAGACCTCCCTGTTTGAGCTCTATGACTAATCTCAACATCTCATCATCCTCCTCCTGATTCGCTGCTGCTGGGTCAAGGATATCCACAGCATCCTTCGTAACAGTCTCTGCTGAAGATGTTTGTTTAATATTTTCAGACTGAGTAGGTGTAGGCTCTGCTTCATGTAAACTCTGAGTCAAAATACCTTCCTTTGGATCAGGGGATACTGTGATTACATTTACTGATTTTGATACACCTCGAGTCTCTTGTCCACCATTTACACTGGTTACCGAATCCTTTATTATCACCTCATCTGGGCTCAACTCCAACTGGACTGATATGTCATTCTTTTCATCATCCTTTACTTTTTCATGTACTTTCTCAATGTTTTTATCAGGAATATCTTCAATTTCTGATGGTAATTTGTTTTCTCCATTGTACCTTTCTTGCTGACTTGCTGCACTACTCATCTCAAATTGTTTGCTTTGTGTGATTTCTCTGGAAGATTCTTCACTGTTTGCTGTTTTTTCCTTTTTCTCATCTGTCAAACTAATTTCTTCTACCAACTCTAACATCTCCTTGCTACCTGTGGCCAAACTGCTTAATGCCTCAACTTCACTTCCAAAGTCAGTATTTCCAGAAGCATGTTCAGTCGCTCTGACTAACTCTATCAGTTCAGGGTCCAGCAGAACCAGACGTTTCCCACTATGGGCATCCACGTAGCTGTGAGTCATGAGGTGAAAGAGCAGCTTGTGCTTTGCTTGTTCATCAGGATTTATTCTGTCTGTTGATGTAGCATCCCAGACAAGGCCTGAAGGAGATGATGAAGATGATGGAGAGGATGGAGGTGGAGAGGAACTGGATGAACCCCAGCTTGAGCGATTCAGGGAAGGTGTACCTAATCGGTTCATGTTGGGGAGAACATCTGGGATGTGGACGTCTTTAAGAAAACTAACCACATTGGGCTCAAGTGCCTCTTTAGCACTCTGGTTTAAGGAAATCACCTGCAGGGATTCTGGGTTGTACAGAGCCCCAATGGCATGTCGCTGCCTTAGGATTTTCTTTGCTAGCTCACCTGAGATCACCCCTTGTTGAAGGGCCTCAGCAATGGGCAGCAGTTCTCCAGATTCTGGCCAGAGTATTCCCATGAAAGCCCAGAGAGACTCCAGGACCAACAGTGCCAAATGAGGAGACAGGAGATCCTTATGAATACTCTCCTCCAAACCTAGGCGTTCTCCTTCCCTGAAAGGATCAAGAATTCCCCCGTTTTGCAGTTGTCGTGCTAACATGGCACAAGCTAGATCCTGATCCATTAGCCCATGACGAACTGCCTCATCAATTGTTAGTCGGTGTCCAGACCGTGGGTCAGCAATACCACCCGCAAAGAGCTGGGCCTCGAGAAGTCGTACAGTAACTTTTCTATCAATTAGCCCTTCCTGTACTGCACGGAAGATGCCAACTTTTCTTCCGGACCGGAGGCACACAGTTCCTCCAGGCTGCTGTTTGACAGGTAGTAGAAGGAGACCTGAATCCTCATCAAGAACGCAGCGCTGCTGTAGCTCATACAGGTTTAACTTTTCTGCAGTGTTTGGATCAATGAGCTCTCTGAGGTTTGACCGGGAGTGAAGCTTGGTAGACATTTTGGGTGTTAGAAGTTTCCTGTCCTCTGCCTGCTCTAAACTCATCCTTTTACTTGAGGAGTCAATCAGCCCTCCGGAACTCATCTGGAGTTCTAAAATATGAAGTCCCACCTCCTCTCTGATGAGTCCACATTCTATGGCTTCAGCAACTGGCAACACATTTTGTTGTTGATCACCAGCAAATTTAGCATTTCCCACCACGACCAGGGCTCTCTCAAGTTCAGAAAGGGACTCTTGGGTATGTTTGTTAATGAGTCCCTCAGTTTGAGCTTGTTCCAATGAAAGGCTGAGATTGGAGTCAGGCTGAAAAAGGCCACCCATAATGAGCTGGGCCTCCAGCAGGATTTGGCAGGTGTCCTGGTCAATGAGACCACGTTGAGCTGCTTGAAACACTGGGAAGGTTTCCACTGTTCCCAGGTCAATTACCCCCGCAATGGCAATCTGGCTCTATAAAAGAAAGGAAAAACAAAAATGTCAGGTGACATTCTTAATAGGTAGAAAATGTGAAATGGCATGATGAGGTAGAAATTATATAATGTTGTTAAATATTATTAAAAAAAAAAAAATTACAGCTTGTTATGTGAAAACAGCAAAGTAAACAGTCATTAAGAGATGAGCTGGTAGAGTAATTATAAGAAAAACCCACAGCCATTAGATAAATAAAAATATATTGTAAACGTCCTTATAGTTTTCAAATGATAACTCATACTTACCAATGCTACTCTAAAAAAGCACAAAGCATGCAACAAAGCGTATAGTAACACAACTGCAGAAAAAGCTCAAAACAAAGAGAAGCAAAAATATATAAAGAAAAGAGAACTGTCTCTGTAAGACACTGGTGAGAAAAAACTTACAGGCAACAATAAGAGAAAGCGAGCGCTACTTACCGTCCAGGACTGTTTCGTGGAACACACACTATTGGGCCAGTTTTTGGCTCGGCAGAGCGAGGCGCGACAGGTGAGAAGCTGGTTGTTAGCACTCTGCATGCCACTGTTCCCACTGAATCCTAACACTGTATTCTAGACCCTTCACCTTAGTCTAAGTACGTCCTGTTGAATAAACTACAGTCTGAAGTGATACCCACTCAACAGAAAGTGATGAGTGGGAGTAAATCAGTGTGGTCACTCATCTACGGAAATGTGCGTGTTATTTCTTTGGTTGCACACATTTTTTTCCCCCTTCAAATTTCCTGCCTTTCCTACAAAGGTCATGATCACATTAGTATTAGCAAGGTATAAATAAAGTTGTATTGTAAACTGATGCTTAATTCCCACTTGAACTAATCAATTAGTACATCTTTGTACTAATTGACTAATCACTATGTAATTTGTTAATGTGTCTACATATTTCCTGCCTTTTTTTCCACCCATCATTCTCGGCTCAGAGCTCGGATGTCCACAATTCTCCTCTGGCAGCTGTTAGTGATTTTCAAGCAAAATGCTGGTTTAAAGTCTCACACATTAATAGTATGCATTAGAACAAACAAACACACAATCTCTTACACACACACACACACATTCTTGTGATCTGGACACAACATGCTCAAATGGTGAAGTGAGGGGTTTGCGTAGCTGGCCTCTGGTGCATCTAATGTCTAAATCTATGGTGATGTTTTAAAATCCTTTTCCAACCTAAACATTTCAGTGAATTTTCATTCACCTGTAAATTCACAATCAAATCAGAATCAAGTATGAGTGCAGTTGTTAAAGTAATCACTGAGGACCGCTGGACACCTGAAATTCTCACACACATTCAATGGAATATTGACTGTTTAACTATGCATACATGCTACAAGAAGAACATTTTTATGATGAAGTGAGAACTAAATGTGAATGGTTGTGGCTCTGAAATTTAACAGCAAAAAAAAAAAAAAATGTCCGACTTAAAATAAATACTGTTATGTACTGACTTTAAGCAGTGGAAGTATTTTTACCACAGCATAAAGACAAGTATCTACAAAGATGACAGTCAAATATGAGGGTGTGTAGTTTCTAAAATTATTTCTTAAAAGCATCTACATAAAGCAGACTAACATGTACACCTAACTGCTAGCATGACTTGGTGAGCGCTGCACTAGTGCGGCACCACTAGGGCCATGTATTAGCCATGTTAGCAGTTGAGCAAATGTAATTTCTGATGATAATGAGGATGATGATGGAATGATAAGAACTCAGGTTGGGACAGTTAATGACATGAACGCAGGGTTTAAGGAGGTGGATGTGAGAGTGGAATGCTCCATGCTAAGGCCCATTTCAGACGGTGTAATCCAGTAAATTTAAATTACAATAGAACATCATTTTCAGAACTAATGGGAATCATGGCTGGTTAATGACAAAGACAACTTTCCAACTGCCAAATTAATCTGAGTAAATTACAGAGGACATCATCTGAATACACGTCTGAAAAGGGTTTGTGGTGCTCATTAAATCAAACATGTCAATGAGTGAAACTTGTCATCGGTAGTAAAGTGCGTCATAAATGCACACTCCGTGAATACACAACATGCTGTACAACACGCATACACCTGTTGGCCCACACACAAACTCGCGCTCAGCTCGCAAGCGTATTCAGACTCAAAGCAACACTTGATAAAAGTTCCTTCACGGTTACACTTTCTAAAGATCGCAGGATATTTTTCATAGTACCCTGTTTTAGTCGGAGCACATGTCCTGAACCGGTTTACCTTTCTTTCCTCCTCTTTGGCCAGTTGCTGCTCCAGCTGCTGCAGCTGCTGTGTGGAGCTGTCACACAGCTGGCTGTAGGTGGCCTTCAGCTCATTCAGCTGGGCCTCCACCTGGGCCCGCTCCTCCGGGGACAACCTGAACACAGACGGGGGGGGGCAAGAGCTAGTGAGGAGGAGGACGGATGATAACATGCACTGAACATTGAATGGAATGTAAAGATTACTGTATCTTCTGGATTATAATTTGCACTTTTTTTCACTTTTTTTTGGCTGGTCCTGCAACTTATCCTCAGGTGCAACTTTTATATATTAAAATATATAATTTCATATGTTCTTAAATGTTATTTCACACTGACCAACGTGACCAAGGAGTAAACATTACCTACAGCCACAAGAGGGCGCGCAAGGCTTGTGACAACTACCAGTATCTAGTTCATTTAAACATTAACTTTAAGACAACTGAGAAAGACTGAACACAAATGACCCCAAAAAGAAAATCATATCCTGCAGATTACAAGCTGCAAGTAGTGAAATTTGCAGCCAAAAATGGTAATCAAGCAGCAGAAAGAAAGTTTGGAGTGAGCGAGATGAGGGACTGGCAAAAAGTGGAGGTTATTCTTACTGCAATGGAGAAAAGAAAGAACGCTAATCACAGACTAAAAGCAAGATGGCCAGAGCTGCAGGAACAAGTTCACAGATGGGTGCTTGAAAAATGTGCTACCAGGAGAGGCTTGTCAACGGTGCAGGTACGTCTCCACGTAATGTGTTACGTTAACAACAAGCCTTTACAGATGAAATGTCTGTTCTTGGTCTCAGATTTTGTAAAATAAATTTTCCAAAAAAATGCAACATAATCCAGTGTGATTTATATATGTTTTTTTCTTCTTCATGATTCCTTTTTTGACTGATGCGACTTATAGGCCAAAAAAATCTGTTTTTTTGGGGGTTTTTTTACTCAAATGAAAATCTTTAATTTTAATAAAATTGATATCTCTGCTAGTTTTCACGTTATTGTAATCATATTGTGATTCTGTACACCATTAACATAATTGCATAATACTAAAGAAGGTATTTAATCCTACATAAACAAAAAACAAAAACCTGCCTGCCAAAGATTTAGCTGAATATGGCTATAAATACCACTGAATGTAATATTAAAGCAGCGACAGGTGTATACCATTAGCTATTTTTTTTTTATCAACATTTTAATTGAAAAAGTACATCCATTTTATAATGGAATTTAAGGATTTACAAAACTTATGCTTTTTCATTTATATTGGCAACTTTTAAGAAAGTGTTAAACAATAAATGCTTTAACTAATCTTCAGTGAATATTGACACTTTAAACTTTATCGACACTTCATTGAAACTTTATTAAAAACTGACACTTTTTGACACTTTAAGTGTGTTTTTCTGATGTTACATTTAGATTAATCTGTGGCATTACATTTCTATGCATGTCAAGTCAATTTTAAAGCACATTTAAAAACAACAGGTGTTGACCAAAGAGCTGTACAGATTCAAAGCAGAAATAGAAATAAAAATCTGATAATAAAATCAGATCATAAATACCAAAATGTCAATTCTCAGTCCGGTTTAAAAGCCAAACCCCAAATAACTATGCAAGACCAAATAACTTGATTTAAAAAAAAAAAAGTAATGGAGAAATTATTTATTTGATTTCAGAAACAACTGTTTACATGAACATGTGTTGTAAATTATTATTCTTTGGGTTTCTTGGATGCTCAGTTACACATTTCAGCTCATATTTCTTTCAGGGAATTATGGGTCACAGAAACAGTCAACTTACATGTTTGCCTGTTTTGAGAGCAGGAAGACCTGAGTGCTCCTGATGGCTTCAGCCACCTCATCTTTCTTGGCTGCCAGTTGTTCGCTGATGGCCTTTGGAGAACACAAACATAAGAATCATTTAATTAGACTGTCAAGTCACTCAGAGGACAGACGTTCACTGCTGTAATGGATCTGGAATGTTCCATACCTGTTGAGCTGCCAGTGAAGACTCGGCGCTGGGGCCGCCGGCTCGACTCTGGAGGCCTTTGACCCATCCCAACAGGTCTGACACCTGGCCTACTCTGGCCTGCTTCTCCTCCTCCACCTCTTTCTGCTCAGATTATAAGGATGAAACACAAGTTATATTCTGGACAGTTCATCACATTGTCTGATTCATTTGACAAAACAGTGTTGTGTTGTTTTCGATGTTTTAATGTCTTTGCTTGCATCCTGCGTATTTTAATTGCATCCTGCTGTTGTACCCTTTACTTTGTCAAAGCACCTTGTAAACGCAGTTCTTAAGGGTGCTATATAAATAAAGTTATTATTATTATTATTAATAAAATGAAATGAAACAAACTCTCACCTCTTCTTCTTCAAGTCTTCTCAAAGCATCGCTGATGTACTTCACATGTTGCGTTGTCAAGGTGACCAAGGCCGTATAGCGTGTGCGCAGGTCCATAAACTGAACAGATAATCCCCCCAAAATAAATGACTCTATAATTACAACAAGGCTGTAAACAGACAAACAGTATTTAGTGGTTTAATCCATACCTCCTGAGTAATGGCGTCAGAGGAAGAGTGCATTCTCCTCCTCTTGACAGTGGACTTGTGAGTCGACTCTACGAAGGCTCTGTATGTCATCAGCTGTAGTTCATAGTCCTGAGAACAACAACCAAGGAGGGATGTGAAGTTAAAACAAAATATTGATGTAAGAACTGATGTAATATTGGTTATTATCAAGAAACCCATGGAAAATGGATAGATATCAGCTCTGTAATTAAACAACTAGAAGATATTTTCGTTATTATCATTATATTTGTCCAGACAAATGTACCTTTAGTTGTACCAGGCATTAAAATAAACAAGAAATTGAAGAAAACATAGGGTGGTCTATAAAATACATCTGACTAAAGGATCATTTCCACAATTTTAGAAAAAATATTAGTCAGTTTTGTTTTGATTAAATACATTGCTCCAATGTTATTTTTTTGTTAAAAAAATTATTATCTTACCTTGACTGAGGTGCAGTATTGTTTGGAGTGAGTCTGGCATTCATCCAGTTTAGTCTGGTTCTGTTCAATCTCAGCTACTAATGCCTACAGAAAAAAACAAAAAACAGTCAACACAACATTTATCATCTGCAAATTATTTGATGTTTTACAGTAAATAAGATTGAGCCTAGATGTAAATTATTTAGTCCTTAAATAACTGACAAGTGTTTCATTTCTTGGGTCATAGTGGAGTCGGTGTACTGACCGTCTGCTGGGCCAGTTGTTCGGACAGGGCTTTGCTGTCGCTCTGTCCTGGTTGTGTGTTTTCTTGTCTTTCTGTCGTCTCTTCAATCCATTTGATCAGAGCTGAATGTCCGCTTCTGTACTGCTGCAGGGCTGAGCCCAAGGCATCTAGGTCAGTTCGCCTACAAGAAAACAGAAGCAGACATTTACACATCAAGTAGTGTACAACAGACAGAGCTATCTTCTGATTTTTCACTCTTTCCTGTTTCCCATGGATGACTTCTATGTCTTACTCACCTTGTGTCAATCTGTCTTTTAACTCCGTTCCATCTTTCTGCCAGCTGATTGGCTCTCTCCTGGTAGCGTTCCAGTTCAGGACTGCGATCTGGGTGGAGCCTGCTGAGCTGAGATCCCGCCTCTTTGGCCCGACTTACTTCAGACTGCAGAGACTGGAAGATGCCTTCTTGATCAGCGAGTTCAACCTGCCATCTCTGAAGAAGAAAACACCGACAGACACAGATTATTGAGAATCAAACCTAGAGTACAGTGGAAATAAAACTGTTTGGTGAGGATGCGTCTCATACCTCTAACTGATCTCTGAGGTTTTGAATGGATGTTGTATCTGGAGGCACTATGTCTTCTTCACTTAGTCTACTCTCGTACTTCTTGACCTGGCTCTCCGCTTCGTCCAGGCTTCGAATCAGGACATCTACAGTCTTTAACCTGAGGGAGATAAATGAAACATTAAAAACATTTAGAAACAGTAGATGAACTGTGACTCACTACTGGAACACAACAGTGAGAAAAGCTGACTAACTTTTCTAGGAAGACAGATGAGAGGTTGTGCAGTTTGTCTATCTTTTCCACAGCGTGGTTGAGTTCCGATCGGAGGACGGGTACACTTGACGACGACGCTTTCTCCTCGAAAAAGGTAACGCAACGACGAGACACGTCACCCAAACTAGAACGAAGGCCATCCAGCTCGGACTTCAGCTTCTGGAGAAGAAAGATTAAAAACAAAACGCTTGAATGAAAATTTACAAATTAACATTCTGTACTTACTAAAGCTTTATCAAGAAAACACTGGTGGTGGTTTTATTCCTGTACCACCTGGATATCAGAATAAAACATGAATGAATATGTATGAATGCTAGTTAAAAATGGAGAGGACACACATCTGTGATCAGGTGAAAAATCAATCCAGTGCAAAAGAGACTTTTACAGCTATAAATACTGTCATATTTGTTT
>JAPTGZ010000003.1:36172876-36184781 GCA_029814645.1 Fowleria isostigma
CTATTCTATTCTATTCTATTCTATTCTATTCTATTCTATTCTATTCTATAAAACACAAACTGAATCAACCACAGGGAATATCATCACATCTCACACCATTTTTTTTTATTACTCTACCAACATTTAGCTTTCTGAAATATTATAACAAATGTCTGTTATTATCTTTGTAATTACAATACATTAGTGGAAAAAAGTAGTTGAGTATCCCTAAAATTTTACACAATCTCAAATATTATCATGAAATATTTGTGGAAAAATCAGTTTTTTGTTTCTAAGGTGTGGCTGCGTCAGACTAGTCTGGCCAGCCATCCGATTTCCTCAGTCTATTTAACACTAAAAACACAGTCTGGAACTGCTCCATTCACTGTGAATTATGCCCAATCTTTTTTATACCAGACCAGTCACAAGACTCGGGGGTGGGTGTTTCAACTTCTTTATGTTGCGAGTCACAGTTCACAAATGTCTTTACAACTGTTGTCGATTTGATTCAAAAATAAGTATTGAAATACAGATTACACCCTGTATTCTTAAATTTGTCTGACAAAAGCATCACTCCTATCTTATCTGTGACTGGTTTACTCAGAACCTGTTAGTCCCGCCTTCATATCTGGCAAGTCCCACGATTCTAGATGGATTCTTATTGAGAAAGACGCATGACTGGCCAGGCTAGCATCAGACAGGACAAACAAATGCTAATAATGCTAATTCAAACAATACTAATGATGCTAATGCAAACAAATGCTAATGGTGCTAATGCAAACAAATGCTAATGATGCCAATGCAACAAATGCTAATGAGAAATAAAGAAAACTAAATTCTTAACAGTTTCAAAATGTCCCTGGATGTGTTTTATTATCTTGCTGAAACGTCCAGTTTTAACCTTGATAGAACAGAGCATGTGCAGAAGGGAGCATGTATATATCACAAACGCATGGGGCATTCAAATCTGTTTTTCCCACCAGTGTATCCTGTACACATTTATCCTCACATCACCTGTACCTTCACCGATGTTGTGCTGTTTTCTTTCTATTATTATTTTCTTCTGCTTCTACTGTATGTTTAATGTATATGGTGTTCTTGTATGGAAGAGAATGGCAAAGCCTTTTAAAGACTTCTAAAGCAGCAGTCATGGTGGCACAGTGCAGCCCTGGAGTTGCAACACAGGCACAGTGAATGCAGAAATGATGATATGCTGAAAGAAGTAAAGTTTAGTGTTCCCGAGTAGAATTTTGTGGGCTCAGCGCTTCAGTCTGCACTAACATGAAACAAAGTGCACACCAAAATCACCTACCAGGATAAACAAACACAGAAACGCAGGAAAGATCCTTTTTTTCCCTCAACATTTCTCTCAGGAATAAGCATTTATTCATCTATTTACCAACCATACTGGTCCATAAAACAAGCACATATACAGCGGTGGAAAAAACTTTTTGGACACCCTGTTAACCCCACAAATGTAATAACTCCCATAAACACAATAAACCACAAATGTAATAAAAATGTACAGCTTTTAATGCAATAATCCCATAACTGTAATAACTTTCCTACAAATGTAATAACAGTCTCCTACCACAAACATAATACCTCATTTTTCCACAGTGTGCTCTTCCCCTCTCCATTGTTCTCATAATCATATCCAGGCATTTTATTTACATAGTTCAAACATAGACTTCTATTAAACTTAATGAAAATAAATCATATCCGATCCATGCTGAAGCTTTTATAATAAAACCTTTATTATATTTGTGTCCATTCTGTTTTGTTCCTCCACCTGCATTTATAATTAAACACCTGTTAATCTGAATTAGTCCCATGTGGTGAAACTACAACATTTGATCATTCTGAAAAGACAAGTATCCAAAGGACAAGAATAAATGGGAAGAAAAGGAGTATTCACGCATACATGACTTAAATGTATGTGATGTAGTAATTTATTACATTTGTGGGAAGTTATTACAATTTTGGAAACTGGTGATTTTTACCATCCCACAACCGTAATAAATCCCCATAAAATAATTATTGTGTTTGTGGGAAATGAGGTGTTAAGTTTGTGGTAAGCAACTGTTATTATGTTAGGGGGAAAGTTATTACATTTGTTGGATTATTACATTAAAAACTGCAAATTTTTCATTACGTTTGTGGGGTTACCACAGCCCATGCATTTGTGATCTATTGCATTAAGAATCACTGTAAAGTCATT
The DNA here is from genome assembly GCA_029814645.1 of Fowleria isostigma. NCBI lineage: Eukaryota > Metazoa > Chordata > Actinopteri > Kurtiformes > Apogonidae > Fowleria > Fowleria isostigma. Next base: position 36,175,077 of record JAPTGZ010000003.1, read on the forward strand.
GAACTCAGGTATCGTTTAATTCTCCAAACCCACCTGCTCCCTTCTGCACATGCTCCACAAATATATACTAGTGGGGACTTGTGTTATAAAATAATGTGTTACGTATACTGTGTACACACAATGTTTTGCAGCCAGTGTCTTGATCTATACTACTTTATGCATATGTATAAAATATATATGTATTAAAAAAAACCAAAAAAAACCCCATATATATACATACATACATACATACATACATATATATACATACATACAGACATATGCATGATTATGTAATTGTTCTACCTATGTGCATTTTGAGATGGACACTTTTCTGTGTATATTCCTTATGTATATTCTTTATGCATAGTTTCTGTGTATTTCTGCATGCATAATCTCCTTGTATAATTCCCTATGGATAATTTTACATGCACATTCTCCGTGTCTATTTTTATATGTATAGATCCATATGTACATTTTTCATGTATAGTTCTTGATGTATAATTCTATATGTTCAATATGTATAATATAGTAATATGTGTATTCCCTGTGTATCTATGCAGACTTGCTCATGTAAATTATGTATATTTTGTGCATATGGTGTTTTAATTTTTTTTAGCAATCTTTCCATGTATATCTGTATACACATGATGAAATGTATATGATCAGTATTGAATATTGTACATGTAAATGTAATTACCACTGTACATGGAATGCATAAGCTTGAAATAAACTAATAAAATAAACTAATGTTTTCTAATATTGTTTAAAAAAATGTTTAAGGCTGCCTGAAAACGTCTTTCCTCATGCTGCAGATATTCTGATCCCTGTACATGTTGTGGTAGTGTTTGTTGTGCGAGTCTCACCTGCTGGCTGTGTCGATGGCCTCCTGGTTCGGCGGTGGGATGGTGAAACACACCGAGGGGACCATGGCCTCATTTCCTGTCGGACTAATCACCTTCCACTTTGTCCTCTGAGAGTTGTCCTCCAGAACGCATTCCTCTCCGCTGTTTATCGTGATCTGAGAGGAGGCAGGGTGAAGGATGGATACAAGGAGAGGGAAAAGGGAAGAGGGAGAGGTAGGGAAAATACAGGAAGGAGGAGCAGATGGAGAAAGACCGGGAAAAAAAACAGGCAATGGAGGTTATGGAAGGACAGAGCGAAAAGGAACAGATGCAGAGGATCAGAGGAGGTGAGATGGAGGATGAAGTGAGCGAGATAGATTGAATTATTGGGGTGGAGTGATGATGAAATTATTTTTGTAGAGACAGTTTGATTAAACGGATAAGAAGACGGGGTGAACGCAAGAAGTGTAGGGTGAAGATGGAAGAAAAACAAAGCAAGGAGAGAGAAGAAAAAACATGTAAAACAAAAGCTGAGAGTAACAGAATGCAACACAAAATGCAAACATTCATGGATTTCATGAAGTTAGCAGCAGCTAGCTTATAAGAATTAAGTTGAAGAACCTGATGATGCCATGTGGAGACTGTCGCTCACTCTGGTTAAGATCTTTTACTGGAAGCAGCAATTTTCATTAAACTCACAGTAAGATTTACCTGGATGGGGTTTCTTAACCCATAAAGACCCAGTGCTACTTTTATGGCAGTTACAAAATTTATTTTCTCTCTCCAATTAACCTTTCTAAAATATTTTTATCACCATTTATTATAATATTATCCTACAATACAACACACAAACTAAGGTCACTGGTTGAACACAAAATAGTATTTAGCATTTTTTTTTAAAGTGAAAATTAGGTATTTTCGAATGTGTACAGTATATATATATATATATTTCCTCTATTGATCATGTACATGTTCATAAAAGCTCAGATTAAAGTTGAGGGTTATTATATCAGAAAAAGTCACTTTATCAGCAAATATATCATTAACTGAACATAAACCCAGTGTGTCCGTCCACTGTCATTGATCCAACTTTATGGGTTTTACTGGTAAATAAATGCCGTAGAAGATGACAGTGTTTCCATGGTAACTATGGAGTCTCTGAACATCCAAATGGGTCATATCTGGTGACCATAAAATGATGACAAACTGTATTTTACAACAACTATTTACATGGATTGATAGTCTTATTGGTTTAACATTGGGCTGCAAAATGTTGGTAAAAACGGACATTACGATTTTTATTTAACCCTGCAATATACAGTATATATTGCGATATGAATAAAATACTCAAAAGGATATAATAGTTGTGTGGGCTGATGTAAATGGTCCAACAAATTAGTTGTGTTACCTCTCGTTACAGTGACTCACTCCATATGAAGGGGTGTGGATCTGCATTGACAAACTGATTGAGGCTAATTGTGATTAGTGGATGACTGCAGTGTGTTGTGTCAAGTACTCAGGTTGAAATTAGACCAGAACACGTTGAGTTCATTTACTTCCTACATTGCAGACCTGTGATGTGACTATTACACACATGTACATTGCTATGACGATGCTCAAACGATATATTGTGCAGCTCTAGTTCAACAGATATTTAACATTTTACACCAGTAGATGGTTTTGGTTGCCAGTGGATATTTGGGTCTTTATGGGTTAAAATCACCTGAGCAGCAGCACCGGTGAGAAAAGCCTTAAAGCTACGATACTTTTAAGAAAACCAGCTCAGGAAGAAGGGGTTTGGGATTAGAAGACGGCAGCGCTAAAATAAACACAAGGCCAAGCCGTGACTGTGGGGAGAGATTTTAGTGCTGCACATAAAAGACCACGGCTGTACTGCCTCCCACACCCACCACCCTCTCACCCCTTCACTGCACACACACACACATCGATACATCAATGCTAGCCTGTGCACAAACAGGAAATACATGAGATGTAAATTCAAGCCTGCTACGGTCTGACTGACTGAATGAACCAGTTCAGTTCAGATCAATGGTTGCGTCCTGCCCTTATTGGCTGATCTCAGTCTGACGGTGCCTGGACCTGAACAACCGCTAAACATGTAAAATTCATGAACGTGTGGATCTACATGAAGGACAAACAGACAGAAATGCAGCAGATTTCATTTACAGATTCCCAGTCACTGATGATTGATTATATATATTTAAGCTACGTAACTGACTCACCATGCAGAAGCAGATCAGAGCAGATATTAAGATATAATTAGAGACATAAGAGTTAATATACTAACAGATATTAAGTGACCACAAAAGATTCTGTGGCATTATCATACTGCATCTGTCAACGCATTAAGTTAAAAAGATATGCAAATACAGCAGCACCACATCATAACAAAGTTACCCCAGAATACATTTAGAGCCGTTTAAGATCCTTCCATTACTAATTAACAGCCAGAATAATATTAGACAACAGTACAGTAAGCAGTGTGAATGTTAATAAAAATTGCTAGGGGGTTTTCTCAAAATCTAACCCCTTAAATTTGAAAGCACGACTTAAATATTTACAGGTTTCTCATTTGTTTAATTTCATTTAGTCTTTTTAATTTGGTGATCATTGAATATATGCGTTTAATTTCAATATATAATTTTAGTGCTTTATGTAAAAATGTTGTACAGCATTTTCCCTGTCAATACTGAAACCATTTCAGTCCATGTCTGAGACTAATTTTAGAAAAAGGCCTACATTTTGGTCAGGCTTATGCGTGTATCCCTCTCTATCTCTTTCTCTCTACGGTAAATATGATCAAAAGTCCAACACTTTAAGGAACTGTACAAGTAAGCATCAATATCTGAGAAATTTACTCTTCTGGGGATGGGATTGCAGAAAATTAAGTTTTTATTTGTTTACAGCTGTTGCTGATTAGCAGTTTTGAGGATGGCTCAAAATTATTTATAATTTGTCAAAACCCAGATGAAAATGTTGGTAGTGCCATGAAAATGTTAAATAAACTTATTTCTATTTCAAGTATTATTATTGGTTCAATAAATAACAGAAGCATCTTAGTAAATATCTAAGATATCTTTATTTACTGATTGTATTTTATGAAATCTTATTGTAATTTTTACTTTCTTAATTTTAACCTTTTTTTTAACCCTGTTGCCTTTTATTGAAATTGCTGAACAGCATTTTATTGTTTTTAAACTTGCTTTTTAAATAATGACAATACATTATTACAGCAGTCCACATTTTTGTTTGTATCATCACTTCAACCAAACAATCAGCCCACTGCCCTAATTATTTTTAATCACTAAAATGAAGACGCATAATTTCATCCTGAAGATCAGTACTGTATTGGTATAATCTGTTGTGAATCATTTTTCCTGTCTTCTAAAATTATCATATCACACACACCAAATGTCAAATTTTTAAAGAACAGATTTACAGTGACCAGTAGTTATACATCAAACTCTTTACTACTGTAGTTTTTTTTTGCATGGTTAACTACCTCTGTTGTTATTTATCTTTATATATTTATTCATTGCTACCTCTGCAATAACAATTGTTAATATAAAATTTCCCACAATGCACAATTCTGTTTACATTTGATCATATCTTATCTGCACTTTATCTACCTTATACATACATTCACATGTTACTTACTGTACAACATTGCTCTTATTATAATTATTTATTATATATTACACTACTCCTTACATTATTATTATTATTTTTTTTACTTTATCTTCTTAGATTTCTAGGGTTCTATAAAAGTGTTGTGTAATCACGCTGCTCACATGTGACTTTAAATTGCCTGCTGGGACAAATCGTTTTATTGGAATTGAATTGACTGAGCCTGAAACGTGCCTGAAATCAGCAGATAAGAGACGTGCAACCAGGGCAGTACAGTGTGTGCAGTGTAAGAATCTGAGGTGAGAGAGGGAGAATATAGGCAGCTATACCTGAACGTTCGTCTTGCCAGCCCGGCCGACAGACGAGAGGAAGGGAAAAAGAGGAAGGGGGACGAGGGAAGTGAGAGGAAGGGGGAGGCAAAAAAAGGTACATGAGGGCATGGAGAGAGAGGAGACACAGGAAAGTGAAGGAGAGAAAGATTACTTAAGGTAATGTGCAAGTTTGTCCAGACGTCTGGTGAACATCAGCACACACTAGTTTCTTTCCCACCCCTTGTTTCCATATTGATTTTACTTTTTTGAAATCAGTGACGAGGTGTTCTATCCTTCACCTCACTAACACAGCGGACTAAAATAGCAGCTGCATGTCCACAGCAGGAGTGCAAGGTGCTGGTTTGTGAACTGAGCCTGTAAAGGGGATGGGACAGATGTATAATTGATCAGCTTTTAGATTCCCTGAAGGCATCACAGCTGCAAATGAGACACAGTGATGCATAAAAGTAATACAGAGAGAGAAAAAAAAACAAAAAAAAATATGATGACTTCATTTCTTTACTTTCAAGTGCCTTCTGACTATTTTTGGGACTTCTCCAAAGAGCTGTGTTTTCTGGGAAGAACAAAAGCAAACATGATCTATTGTGAGAATTTTACCAATGATAGATTCCGTATCGTATCCATTATATTGATTCAGAACAAAGATTGAGGGGAAAAAAAGGGAAACATCCACAAAAATCCAGTGCAATTCATCAAAATAAGCTACAAAGGAATATACATTTTCATCTAAATACTAAATAATGTACAGAGGAAGAGGCTAAAAGTGATTGTGGGAGGGGCTTAGACAGGAAGTGCAGTGAGGAGGGGGTGGTTGGAGTGTGTTCAGGTGAGAGCTGACCTTGTTCTGATAATCAAAGGGGTTTTTAATACCTCATTTCAATAACATAACAATAACAAGTCTAATATGACAAATTAAGGGTTATTTTTCCTTAATAATGTGTCTGATGAGTGGTTAGAGAAACATATACTTATAATTTACTGTTAAAAGGTTGAAACATCCTGGTTCATGTTGCAGAGAGATGGACATCCACTAAACCTCCTGTCTATATGGGACAGTGTACGGTCCGGCTTTTACCTCTATCTGTCTGTAGTCGCAGATGGCTTTGATGGGCGTAGTGGCTCCTAGGGTGCTTTCTGCGCTGCGGGGGCGGAGCTGCACCACCGTCTTGGCCCGGCCCACTAGACTGGCCACCGTACTCCGGTACTCGATCAGCTGTTCTTTCTCCTCCTGAAGGGAAGAGAATATACTATTGAAACTCTCAGTCTTGAAATAGTCAGTTATACAGGTACAACGTGAGGTGAAATGTGGAATGTTCAGAACAAAGTATGATTTAGTACCAAAAAATAGACGCATTAGTCAACTATAAACACTTTTAATGGCTACAGAAGTTATGACTTTATGAAACAGCACAAAATGTACACCCAGAGACATAAATAAATATGCTTTTATAAAAACTGAACACTTTAAATACTTGAAAATATACAGTGATTCCTATCCACAGGTGCACCCTTGCATACATGTATGGTGAAGAAGGAAATATATGTTAAAAGAAGCAAAATTATCATAAACTAGCATAAGTAATAACAAAAGGATAACGGGTCAAAATAGCTATCTTAAATTGAATGGACATGGATTGACAGATATTCGCGAAGTTAAGTATGGTTAAACCATTAAAACAGCTTTTAGTCATCTATAATTGATCAAAAGAGCTAAACAGATATTTAAAACATGTTGATAAAGACTTAAATCTATAATGACTACAATGGTTAAACAATAGTGAGACAAGTGTAAATAGTTGAAATAGCTAAAAGTCATGGATAAATCACAACAGTTGAAGTCAAGGATTAATGCTAACACATAAACATTTAGCTAAATGTGTAATTAGTTAAAAATGGCTAAAAGTCCAGAAGAAATGGTCAAAAGAGTTAACATCACTGATTAATAGTTGAAAGTTTCTGCTAAATGTAGAGTTAATTAATGAAAAAATGGTCAGAAGAGCCAAAGTTGTGGCGTTGACTTTTTAAGCATTAGCATTAGCTTGCTAAATGTATGGTTAAACAGACGCAATTGCAAAAACTGATGAACTCATGGATACATAGTTAAAAGAGCTAACATCATGGATTAAAAGTTGACAGTTTTAGCTAAATGTACAGTTGAATAATTAATTTTAAAAAATACGGGCAACCAATCAGCGCTCTTGACGACCCTGCCATTATCCGCTTGTATGTATTGGCATTAACTTACACATTAGCATTAGCTTGCTAAATGTATGGTCAAACAGATACAACAGCTAAAACTCATGGACTCATGGATAAATAGTTAGAAGAGTTAACATCATGGTTTAAAAGCTGAAAGTTTTAGCTAAATATACAGTTGAATTATTAATGAAAAAATGGTCAAAAGAGCCAGAGTAGTGGTGTTGACCTTCAAACGTTAGCATTAGCTTGCTAAATGTATAAATAAACAGATACAACAGCTCGAAGTTACGGACAAATAGTCAATAAAGTTAATGTCATGGGTTAAATGTGAAAGCTTTAGGCTAAATGTGTCGTAACAGTTGAGAAAAAGTAAAAAAAAAACAGCTAGGTTGGCAGGTGAAACATGGAGCTTGTGCAACTCTGACAGGTTACTGTATGATGAAATCTTGACCCAACCAAACAGTCCATACGCATCCATAATTAATGGGATTAGATATTTCCCCCTCAGATGAGAGGATTGCACTTTCCTCTGACTCAGCTGCTCGTGTTAGTTGGGGGTGCTGAACATTAAACATTTACTCGCTGCTCTTCATCCTGACAGGTAGAATTACATTTCATTTCCATCTGGCCCCCAGCAGACACTCATTAAGGATTCATTAGACAGAGACCAGCGGTGACACAGGACAGAGGGGAATGGGATGGAAATAAATGGATAAATGAGAAAGTATATTTGAAAAAGATGGAGAAACATAGCAGCCAATGAGGCCATGGTGCTAATAACTTCATACATTACACCCGAGAAATGAATGTCACACTGAGACGGTGTCTGCTGGAGTCAGCATTATAATAACAGTTCAATTAATGTGCTCAGAGGGAACGCAATTTATAATACACAAGTAAATTAAAATGTGGCTACGTGAAGAATTACAAATGACTATTGCTAAATGACTCACTCAACAAAAAACAATTATACAGATCAATATAATGGACTATTTGCAGCTAAGTTAGCTATAAATTTATTAGAAAAATTAACTTAAAATGACTTATGAAGAACCGCTACGAACCACTTTAAAGCTGTAATTTAACATGTTGATAGTAATAACCCGATGTGTTGTAATAATACACAGCCTGAACAAAATATGCAATAAATTTCCCTGCATTCTATAGCAAATTAAGACACACAGAGGTGGTCTTCACAAAGTAAGAAGTGTTAGATGCTGCTTTTTTGTGGTGGTTTTTGAGCAGGGACACTTAACAGAATGGTGCAGGAATCTGTACTTTTTAATCATGTTTGTAAGACAAATGATAAAAAAAAAAGCTTGTCTTCTGATTAGACTTTCCTGATTTTAGCTGTATTTGTACAATAAATTTAATAAAATGCTTTTTTTTTTTTTTTTCTTTTACTATTATTATCTACACTCCTGCTTTGTCTTTTACTTCAAAATGTTACTTTGTGCTATGGATATTGTATCTATATTGTATGGAAGAGGATTAGGGCCACTGGAAAAAAAAAGAATATAAATAGAATTTTTTTTTTTTTTTATTATTCTAAGAAGAGTCAGAATTCTCTCTTTTTTTACAGAATAATAATCTATATAATAATAATTGACAACTATATTGGACTTTTTTTCCCCAGTGACCCCAATCTTCTTCCATAATACTGATATTTTTGTCTTTGTTGGAAAATCAATAAAAGTTTGAACCAAAAAAGGAAGGAGCTAATCTTTGTGAGTTTGATAAATTTCTAAACTAAATAAAGCTGACGTTTTTCCACATAAAGTCCCTGATTTCACCTGTATTGTTGTAAAATAATAATGATAAACGGCTGATATTTTGAGATGAAACCCATGATTCCAACCGTATTTGTAAGATAAATATGATAAAAGCTGATGTTTTGACAAGAAAGCTCTGATTTCGACCATATTTGTATAATCAATACAATAAAAGCTGACCTTTTGATATGAAATCCCTGGGTTTGATGTTCTTCTAGGATACATATGATACAAAGCTGATTCCTGGGACTATTTTTCTGCTATTATTTAGACTAATAACAGTCAGCTACAAATGTGTATTACATAATGCTGTGTTATTCATTGTTAAAGGGTGTATTTAATCTACTTCACTGACAACAAGTACGTATGACCTTTAAAACCAGTGAGGATACGAAGCACGAATCCAGTAACAAGGTGCAAACAGAAGTGATTATGAGCTGGACGTGTCCAAACAGCCCTAAACTCTCATTTGTATCTTTACAGAGGCCGTGTTAATATCCTCTCCTCTGTTATCAGCTGATTCTACACCAGGCTCAGCTGGATGTTGGGAGTTGTGTAGATTCAGAGGCAGCTCCAGTACAGTAATAAGTTTCCCCACACAGAGATGGATGGAGCACAGCAAACTGGAAACCTCATTAACTGGAGCTGGAACCTGATTATCACACACGTACCAAACACAGGCTGCAGATACACAGGTGCATGAATCTAGACGCTGACTGTAAGTAACATTACTGACTTGACACAGATCTGTGAGAGGAGCAGCTGTCGGTGACACACTCCTCTTTATTAGGAGGGTACGGTTCCTGCTTGGGCCTGTGGAGAGTCGCCCGCACTAACGCTGCCATCTGCTTGAAGTCAGAGGTGTGTGTGTGTGTGTGTGTGTGTGTGTGTGTGTGTGTGTGTGTGTGTGTGTGTGTGTGTGTGTGTGTG
>JAPTGZ010000003.1:36195270-36206599 GCA_029814645.1 Fowleria isostigma
TTTCAATTATTATGAATAAAATATTTTTCTTCCATCACTCTTGGTTTTATTGGATTGTTAAAAAGTTCCCGTTTTTTGAGTCACCCTGTATTAACTGTGAGAGGATGATGGAACTAAACAGGGCTGTTCGTGTTGGTCGTTGTCCAAGTAAAACTCTTAAAACTGTTCATCCAAGACACACTGACGTCTGTTTGTGAAGTAACATGGGGCTGAAATCTGTATTGCCCTTAAGGAAATTTGTCAAATAATTAAGCTAATAAATTTAAATAATAATATTAAAATATTTTCTACAGTGCTAAGAGTCATTAGAAGTTGTTTTAGATGAATAATTAATGGTTTGTTAAGGTTTTTGTTAAGATAATATTATCGCTGAATTGAGCTGCCGGTTTCGGGCGTGGTACTTCAACGGCTGTGTCGGCTGTGGCGTGGGTGGTAGAGCGGGTCGTCCAATGATCAAAGGGTTGGCGGTTCGAATTCCGCCTCAAACTGTCCACATGCCGAAGTGTCCTTGGGCAAGGCACTGAACCCTAAATCGCTCCCAGTGAGGTCTGATAGTTCCTATCATAGTGTCAGCCCACTGGTGTATGAGTGGGTGAATGTGAAACTACTATTGTAAAGCGCTTTGAGTACCATTAATGTGTAGAAAAGAACTATATAACTACAGACCATTTACCATTTACTCCCGGTGTCCGGGTTCAGAACATTAACAGTCCATCATGTCTAAAGCTAAGCATAGTACAGCAATTTGTCACTGTTCTTTCACTGTGTGTGTATTCTTTTAACTTTTGGCCTATAATTGAAAACCTCATTTTGTCAAAACGTAACAGGTATGTAATTTTAACATCTCAGTATGTTCTTGTGTATTTCAAATATAATATGCATGATCTAGAATTTTTAAATTAATTTTATATGATAAATTTCATATACATGAAAGTAAATATGCTAAAACACTCCCAAACTTTAATGCTTTTATATTAGAGTTTGATAAATATATCTAATAACTAGAATTTGTATTTAATAAAAAAAAAAAAGCACAAAAACCCTGACAACTTATAAAATGGACTGAATTTACCTTCTGAAATATGTTTTTAAAATTTTTAAAAAATTTTAAGTTATTATTATTTATTTATCTTTATGTATCTATACATACTTATAAAATGTGAACTGATTTGTATTGTAAATTTTTCTTTTTGTCATCTTGTGTTTTAAATTTCAATGTTTTGTATGCATGTGACTTCCCAATAAAGATTTGTTAGAAAAAAAATCCTTTGACAAATTCTGTTTAATTCATACTATACATGGTTTCAAATGTGGATTAAAGTTGTCAAGAGATGGTTCAGTTAAAAAAAAAAAAAGGTTTAGATCCTCAGTACTACATTTATTCGACTCAGTAAAAGAATTAAGTATCATCAGCAAAATGCACAGAAATTATGACAAATAATTGGAGTCACAGTGCATTAAAATGGCTCTGACCAGTGTTTGACCATTACATATTCAGTTTATGTGTTATAGTCCTGCTGCATTTCACTGCTGTAAAAGTTATTTATGTACAAAACAAGTCATATACATAGTAGTTACTGTTTTATATTCCCTGATTCACTCTCAAATATTCTGTCTGTGTGTCCTCAGCCTTTATTTTCTGTATTTTGTTGCTGTACAAATACTGCAGTTTCAAAACAGTGGGATCTATAAAATCTTATGTTATGATTGAACTCATCTGAATTTCTTTATACACATATAAACTTCATATGCATGTTGTGCTGCTTTCTTTTGACAACAAGAATGTCTAGAAAAATGCAACTTTTGAGCTCAGAAGAAGAGCTCAGTCCTGTTTCCAGCTTTAGGACGAGGCATTTTTGTATTAAGAGTTTATTAACAGTTAACATAAGACATTTGGAGATACAATGTTATTATTGGACGGGAAATGGGTGAATAAGTGTCAAATAAACTAAAGATGTGGGATACATATAGTTATGGAAGAGGATTAGGGTCACTGAGAAAAAAAAAAAAATTAAGGTCCCATTTATTTATTTTTTTATTATTATTCTGAGGGGAAAAAAAAGTCAGAATTCTGAGTTTTTCTCAGAACAATAATTTAAAAAAAAGTTGGACCTTAATTTTCATACTTATTTTCTGGTGGCCCTAATCCTCTTCTGTATATAATTTAGTAAAAAAATACAATATTTGCCTGTCAGATGTAATGGAGTAGAATCTCCATATAATACAGATGCATAGTGAACAGAAACACTACTTTGTAAGGTTTATGAATGCACAACGCAAATGCTTCTGAACATTTAATGACTATATCAGGTCTGTTTTCTGATGCATTAACATATTAATTGAGCAGCATGTTGACAATCCTCCAAATGGGGAATTGTCTTTCCCCTATTTTCTGACACCACTGATTTAAATATAAACAATTACAGGTTTAATCAGAATGAAACCTGTTAACTTGTAATGACATCTAACAATCCGAGTGTTCCTGTTGTTCATTCAAATAAATTATATTAAACTAATTAGAAACACAGGAACCGCTTTAATGAGCGCTGAAACCTCAGACCCACCTGAACGCCAGCTGCTCCACCTGGTAATACTTCTCATCTCGAAGGACTTTGAGTTCCTGGTTGAGTTGTCTGATGAGAGACTCGCAGTCCTGCAGGTAACAGGCCAGTTCTCGCTCACACTGAACCGCCTCGCCGCTTTCCACACGAGACATGTCCTGGACACACAACAAGGCAGGCTTTATTTCACTGTTTGGGATTATTTGTTGGCTTGGCTTATGTGTAGCAGTGTTTTTCTGAGCTGTGATGACAGTCCGATAAAAGTATAATCATGATCCGATATTAAAGTTGTCATGTAATGCATTTTAATATTATCATTTTATTAGCGTGTTGACCCGTGGGAAACCTTGGGTCATATTATTACCGATATCTAGGGACTGATGTTAGTAAAGGTGTTGTTCCTGCTTTTAACTACATTTCCCATCATGCAGCGTTATACTGTGTTTCCCATTCAACTATCATGGACTGAAGCTAGTAAATGCGTCAATGTGTTGGAGTTCATTCCTGTTTTTATTTCATCATTATTACCGTATTTTTCGGACTATAAGTCGCACCAATCAAAAAACGGATCATGAACTGGAGTATAAGTTGCAGGACTAGCCAAACTATGAAAAAAGTGTGACTTATAGTCCAAAAAATACAATATATCATGTCCCATCATATATTGCGCTTCCAGTCAACCAAGCAATGTGACTGTAAGGCTATTGCATTTCAGAATAAATAATATCTCCCAAAATATTGGTCCTTTTCAACTTGCTGAGACATTTAATGTGGAGATGGGACTATTCCTCAACTGTAGGAACCAAATTAGCTGACTAAAAACGTCTCAATTTCTTAGAACTATGCAGATACACACACATAGATGCTGAGACCTTCTAGTATTATGATATAGATACTGTTTGTCTTTTGCACTATCTATATGGATGTACATACTTTCTTGCACTTTATTTTGTTGCTGCCTTGACAACTGAATTTCCTGGTTGTGGGATCAATAAAGTGTAATCTAATCAAATCAAATTAAATCTAATTAATCTAATCAGCATAATGTGATGTTTTATAACATAACAGCGGTAATCTGATTATGAGAAATTGGATTAACTCATCTAGATTTCTCCCTAATACTCCAATGTTTTTGTGCATGTATACCTGTTAATCTGATTTATTTCATTCTTTTACATCAGTGCTTATGTAAAAAAAAAAAAAAAAAAATTGTAGAAAAAAGAAGGAACAGGAGGTTTGAGTCTGCCATTTCTACATATGTACATATTCTGAAAGAAATCCAATAATGGACTGAAACATGTAAACTAGGGCTTTTTAAAAGTTCTGAAACACATTTAAACACATCAGATTTGATTGTTAAATGTTATAACTATCTGACTATTTTCAGATTTGTACGGTCACGTAAGCGGCTCAGTGATGTGGAGTGACGACCGTGATGTATCGACTGCATTTGAGGCTAAGACTCACACAGGAGATACAGAGTGTTTGCACAATGAGGAGAAAGAGGAGAGTAAATATTTACTGTCCCAGCCTGGCACTTGCTTTTACAGCTTGTACACATTAACACACTGTAAAATACTAACCTAAATGATAAAGCATGACATAACAGAGTGGAAGGAAATGAAAAGGGCGTTAAACTGAGACACTCACAGCCTGGAGTGTGTTTTTAGCGAGCGTCAGTTTTTCCTCACAGTCCAGAGCCATGTTCTGGATCTTATTGGCTCTTTGAAGCAGCAGCTCCAGTCTAGGAAAAAAAACAAAAAAACAAAAAACCACACACATCAGCATGTTTGAGTTCTTACATTTTGTGACTAAAAACGAGGTGTTGAGGATACTGTACCTCTCGACAGCCGGCCTTAGAGCCTTTTCTCTCTCCAGCATCTCCAGGATGAGTTTGCCCCACTCCTCCTCCAGGTCGTTGGGATGGAGGCCCTGAGGAAGCTTAATACGCCCAAACTCGATCCATACCTGAAGCACAAACGACACACACACCATTCACAAACCCTCAACGTCTCACGCCTCAGGACTGAGCTGATGATCTTATATGATCTTGTGTTTTATATTTTTATTTGTCCTATGACCTGGCTTTCAGAGAATTAACGTTGCTTCTCCATAAACATTCACTTCAAATATTGTAAATAAAATATTAACTTATGCTAGTGTTTCGATTAGCCATGCTTGTTTCATTTGAATCTTGTTCCTTTTGCCAGGTCAAGTTAGTGGGGGTTTAAGTGCCTTGCTCAAGGGCCCATCCGCAACAACTCTCTGCAGGTGCAGGGAATCAAACTGGCGACCCCTTGGTCACTAGCCGGCTCTCCAAGCTGTATATAAGAATGCTTTCTAAACCCGCCTTGGATGATTAAGTAAAGGTTAAATATAATTAAATTAAAAACAAGTGGTGCCAAGGACAAGAAAACCCCACTCCTTACACGTATATGTAGCCTATTTTGGCATCGATGTCTGAGTGTGCTGATGTCAGTATATCAATTGCCTCTATATATGTGCCAAGTTTGAAGTAAATTAAAACAAAATTGCTGTTTTTATAGGCATTTGAAATTTTGCCCATTTTAAGTAAATGGGGGAAAGAAAGATGTAAAACTTTGACCTACTTTTCCCAAAATGTAACCATATCTATTGTGGGTCACTGGTAATCTATAAACCAAATCTGTTATAAATGCAACCAATAATATTTTGCTGCTGCAGACATTTTAAATTTCATCCATTATAAGTGAATGAGTGAAAAAAATAAATAAAATTTTATAAAAAATCTGAACTTTGAACTGCTTTTTCTAAAATGTAATCACATCTATTCTGGGTTATTGTTAATCTATAAACCTAATTAGGTATGAATTCAACTAATAGTTTTGCTGCTACAGTATTAACAAACTAAACCAAATCAACACCAACACCATTTGCCTCCCCATCGGGGGGCGGGGCAATAAGTAGCTTTAACCTGCTGGACTCTGTAACATGTTTTTCTGTTGCTGTTGAAAAACCAAAAACCTGATGTCATGTGAAAAATGTCTGTTATTTTGACGTATTTCACAACCTAAGTCTTTTATAATTTTAATACAGATGACAGGTTTAAGGCGGTGGTGTTTTATTTTCACAAAAAAAAAAAAAAAAAATTGCCTCCATCAGAAAATTGCAGCTCCTGCAATATTGCACTTGTCCAATACTGCGATTTTGATAATGTCTCTGGTAAGTGTTCATCCCTCGTGCAGACAGGCAGATATTACAGCTGACATATATGATGAGCTCAGTGTCGTCGATAACAGCTGTAACTGTCACAGAAAATGATCCAGAGGAGAATGGACACGGTTGAGGAACTCTGTGAATCGCTGCAGCTGCAAACGTCTGACCATACAGACTTTACTTCAATCAGTACATTTAGTTTGGGTTCTTTCGAGCTGTAGTTTACCTAAATATTAAGGAAAAAAGTACAAAGTTTTTAGCCAAATACAAACAATAAAAATCCCTCGAGACCAACAGACATTGAGGATTTGTTTGTAGCTAACCGACGTTGCGTTTTTAATATAACTTTTTATCATTTTATCTTTGTTCTTATAGTGTTTACACTGGTTTTTTTTCCCTAGCTGCTGCTCTTATTCTGTTTTAATTATGTTCTTCATAAGCATGGCTACATTTTTTTTTTTTTTTGCAATTTTTCAACATGGAAGGGTCCTGAGAAACTGCATTGCATATTATTTGGATATATCAGTGAAATGAAAATAAATAAACTTGAAACAAAGCAGGAAAAACACTACTCATCAGTATAACTCCAATAATCTGGGAATCGGGCTGTGACATTGATCTCTTTTTCTTATTTTCTTTTCACATTTACTTTCATAATTAAGATCAATTTTTACCCAACAGTAATTACCACACTCAATACAGAAAAAAAAAATCGGATGTACAATAATGTTTCAAAGGGATCAGTGCAAAAATACATTATACTAATAAGTTATTTGTACAGTGAAATTTTTTGGTCTTTATTGTATATTTTGCTCTTATTCTTTTTCGAGCTTGTATTCTGTTATTGTACTCTATTGTACTCTGATTCTACTCTGTATTCTATTGTATCGTATCATATTCTATTCTCTAACAGAATGTATGCTTGTGTGATTGATGGGTTTCAGCTTGTTTTTTTACCTATCTATTTTAGCTGCTTTTATTTGTATGTTTGTAGTAGATTTTATAAATGATGTACCAGTTTGATTGCACTTTTAATTTTCGTTGTACTTGTTACAATGATAAAAATATTCTATTCTATTCTGTATTATTTGTCATGATTTACTTTTGTCAAAACATACTTTTTGCACATTATGTACATTTTTAAGTAGATAACATGATTGGTAGCACACTAAGGGATTTTCGGTATCTAAGATGGACTCCACATGTATGTATCTGTGTCTATTACCTGTTGATCCATTAATCCTATCAATACATGTAAATAATTGGTGTAAAATGCAGTTTGTCATCATTTCATGGTCATCACACATGACCCATTTGGACGTTCATAGGCTCTGTAGTTACCATGGAAACACCATCATCTTCTACAATATTGATTCATCATTCATTGTATTGTAGATGATCACATGACTGGTAGCACCAAGGGATTTTGGGTATTTAAGATGAACTCTGTAAATGTTTCTCTAGAAAGTTTGATGAAGAGCAGTGGTGCTGAAATAAACCCTACTGTGAGTGTGTGGATTTTTCCAGTGATTATCTGCACCCAGCATGTTTATCACTATAGAAATGATCATATCTATTCCTAAAAAAAAACCCAGAGCAATTATCTGAATCATTCAGAATCCATAAAACCAAAACGTGTCCAAACAGAACATTTTCGAGTCTTACTCTTCCACAGCTGGAGGTTTTTGGCAGCCACACATTACAGCCTTTAATAAACTGGATTACCTCTTGAGGTTCAAGGTTCAAGGTGCTTTATGGTCCCCTAGGGGATCATAAATACTTAGGAATTTTTTTACGAGCCTGTACATTTAAAAAACTTGAGGAAAATGTAATTTCATGGCTTGTGGTTCTACCCCGACAGATCATCATATGATGGATCATCCACAGTTTCCAGCCCTTCTTCAGGGTGTGTGCATATAAACAAACAAACACATCAACTATCTCACTTAAAAAACTTCATGACTTCAGTGTTATGTTTGAGAGGAATCATATCACAGACAAACACTCTGGTAACATCAGCTGAGTTAGAAGAAAGAATCTATTGTCAGCTATCATGTGCGCCGGTTCCATCAAACAATCCGCTGCATTCAGAGGAGCTCAGTGGTGGAAATGACTCTGCATCAGGAGTAAATATGACTAAACCCAAACACGGGGGTAAGTAACACCATCCGACACACACACACACAACCCTGAGCTCAACCCCATGATGCACAGTGAACCCAGTACATGATGAGGAGACATGCTTTGGTCCCTTCTCCCTAGAGCTAGGGCTGCACGATGTTGGGAAAACTGACACTGTTATTTTTTTAACCCTGCGATATATATTCTTTTCTTCATTTTTGGTGATTTTCTTCTTTAATTTCTGTCATTTTCTTCTTTGTTTTTGGTCCTTTTTTGTTGTTTTCTGTATTTTCTTCTTTTTTAGTCATTTTCTTCTTTATTTTCTGTGATTTTCTCTTGTTTGTCATTCATTTTTCAATGTTGTTACCAGTGACTCACTCCATGTGCAGTTTCAGCAAACTGAACTATTGTGATTGGTGGATGGCTGTGTACAGTGTGTGTCAGGTACCTTTGAAATTAGATGAAAACAAGTTGAGTTCATTTACCTCCTACATTGCAGGACCTGCGATGTGACTACTGCTCACACGTACACTGCGATGACGATGCCACTCTACGTAGAGTGGCACGATATATGATTTGAGGATCATCATCATAGTGTAAGTACTACCAACGGGTACAATAAAGTTACCTTGACCTTAGTGTAAACAATAGTCACATCACAGGTCCTGCAATATAGGAGGAAAATTAACTCAACGTGTTCTCATTTAATTTCAAAGGTGCCCGACACAGACTGCACACAGTGATCCACCACTGTAACTATGTGTTTAATAAATATATACAAAAATTGTAATATTCTTATATTGAGAATAGGGATGTAACGATTACTGGTATAATGATAAACCGCAATAAAATTCCAGATTATGGTTTCAGTTCTAATTATCATGAAAACCGTGATCGATTACTGCACTTTGAAAACTCATGGTAATACTTAAATACTTGCACTATGCATTTATTTCCACGTGGTTGTATTGTTCTTACATTCACATGACTTTGTTTAATGTTGTTGTATACACATTGATTTACACTAAAGTAAATATACTGACATTTTTACATTTTAATCTCAGGTGAACAATGTGTCTGCCAACAAAGTACATTGTGTGTTATTTTATTATTATCATTTTTTTCTAAATAAACCTTGGTTAATTTTATTTCAGTGTGTGTATAAGTACTTTTTGGACATTTTGAGCACATTTCCACAATACCAATAAAAATATATAATATAATGATAATCGTGATAATTTTGGTCACGATAACCCTAATTGAGAAGTAATTGTTATTTTTAAAACGAATCTTAAAAGATCTGTAATCAGTAATGAAACAATGCTGAATTAATGTAATTGTGTTGTTTCTTCTGTCTATGTGCTTTGTAAATGTATAAATTGTATTTTTATACTGAGAAGTAATCATGTTGTTTTTGGAACAGATTTTGAGAGATCTGTAATTAGTAATGAAACGATACTAAATTAATGTAACTGTAACTGTGCTGTTTTTTTTTTGTCTGTGTGCTTTGGAAACATATAAATTGTAATACTTTTATGTTGAAAATGGACCCCAGGAAGAATGGTCTGTACTTTGGTTAAGGCTAATGGGGATCCTAAAAATAAAGAAATAAAGAAATCACAATTGTTCTTAATCAGTTTGCAGAAGCAGACCACGCCCCTACACATGGAGTGAGTCACTGGTAACATTAAAAAATGAGCAACAAACTACACAAAATTCAAAGAAAACAAAGATTTGGTGGCCAAAAAAAAAGGCAAAGTCAGTTAACTGGAATTATTTCTGCTAAGGATGACATTGAAACATGTTCTGTGTTGATAGTGTCTTAAACCTGTTGACACAAGAAGTAACACAAATAATTTATTGGACCATTTACATCAGCACCACAGCTATTATATCCTTCTGAGTATTTTTTCATATCGCAATACATATCGCAGGTTTAAAAAAAAAAAATCGCAGAAAGTTTTTTCCGATACTGTGCAGCCCTACTTCTCTTCCTCCTCTTGTTCGTGTTCTTGCTTACCTCCAGCAGTTTGTAGAGATGTTCGATATGACCTTTTTCCATCTCCTTTGAGGGGATTTCCGTCTCTTTAAAATGGACGTACTCGTTGTAAAGTGCCTGAAGAAACAGTAACAAAAGTCACTCTATATGAGGTCAGTGTTAGCGCAGGTTTAGCTGAAGGTGAAGGTGAACCTGCTCAAATCTATTCAAATCCCTTTTCAATACTTTTCACTTCCACCTCCTCTGAGTTGATTTAATGATCTTTTACTTATTGTCCTGTCAAAAATCTAATTTGTGGACTCCTTTCTCTCACATGTCTGCCGTCTCCTCTGTCCCCTCTGTGAAGGTTTTACACAAATGGCTTGTTGCTGTTCTTTCTTCGCGGCTGCATGTAGGTGAGGCTTAATGGATTCTGACTCCCACCGCCGCCAAAACTCATTTACTAAAACATGAATGCATTTATTTATTTATTTTCTGTCATCCTTCAGATAACTGCACTGAAGCCAATAAAGCTGAATCTGTATGCGACTAATTTTCACACTTACGGTTGGGCTCATAAGTTTACATACCCGAGCAGAATTTGTGATTCTTTGGCCATTTTTCAGACAATATGAATGATAATACAAAAACTTTTCTTTCACTCGTATTAGTGGTTGAGTGAAGACATTTATTATCAATCAAATGTGTTTCCTCTTTTTAAAATCATACTGACAACAGAAACTATCCAAATTACCTTAATCAAAAGTTTACGTACCCTAGTTCTTAATCCTCTATATTGGCCCCGCCCTTTTAACATCAATGACAACTTCAAATCTTTTGTGGTCGTTGTGGATGAGGCGCTTTATTTTCTCAGATGGTAAAGCTGTCCATTCCTCTTGGTAAAACACCTTCAGTTCCTTTAAGATTTAGGGTTTTCTTGTATGAACTACATGTTTGAGACCTCCCAAAACTGGACCAAAGATAGTGAGGTCAGGAGACTATAGCACAATTCAGACTGGATTAGTTTTACAAAGGTACGTGGGGTAAACGAGGTTCCTACACATTTGAAATTTTAAAATTCCATACTTTTTCCAGACCCTAATTTTCAGATGTCTTGGTAAAAAAATTCAAATAACTTGTGACATCTTAGAAAATAGATGTGTATCATGTAATTAAATTATGGAATTAATAGTTTATTTTCATTATTCTGAATATGTTTGACATTATGTCACCAAATAATTTCCAGAAGACTATAGCTAGGTGATGTAGCTCATACAAATAAATAAAGACCAAACCCAGATAAAATGAAAAAGCCATGCACTGAATTTAAGTTCTGATTTCACACAAAGTCTGCATTTATCTTTCTTTCTGGACCTTCATCCAACCAATCTTTATAATTAGGATTTATGACACAGTCATCAGTGAATTTACATCTATCCATTATGAGTTCTGCCAACGATCAAACGACATGTTG
>JAPTGZ010000003.1:36225857-36239198 GCA_029814645.1 Fowleria isostigma
GCCTGATACAACTAAAGGTACATTTGTCTGAACAAATATGATAACAACAAAAACAGCTCTCAAAGGTTTATTTTAAGAGCTGATATCTATCCATTTTCCATGGTTTTACTGATAATAACCATAATCACGTCAGTTTTCTCTTATGTCAGTTGGGGGCTCGTCCGGGATCACATACGTTCCTACATCAATATCTATGACCTTGTACTGACAAAAACGGTGCTTTTACACATTCCATGTTTTTTTTTTCTTTATTCACATGATACACAGGAGTTAGTAGTTGATTGCGTAACTACTGTTTTTGATGACTTTTGATGGTCTAAAAAATTTTTCTGCACTGTATGTTCTGTGTTGAAGCAGGTTAATTTCACTGCATGATAGCAGCCTAGGTCTAAAGCCTTTGAAAATCTGCTGTTAAGTCCTAAAACGCTGTACTTTTCATTCTTAACACTATAATAATAATTATTAGTGTAAGGAAAACACTCCCTGATTCTTCTATTGGCTACCAACTGAAAGGTTTAAACTAACCACTACTTCCATTATGAATTAATCTGCCAAATAATTTACCCTAAAACACTGACTAAACGTCAGAAAAACATATCTGAAACCTGGCTGGCGAGACAATGAAACACAACAGACAAACAGAGGTGGATGTGCTCAAACCTGTGGCAGGTATTTTACAGCTGCATGTTGTGGCAGCGACAGACAACTTTCCATCATGGAGTCCAGTCTCTCTGAGGAGCTACTGGTCAGTCCTCCCCAGTCCGTCTGACTGGGGGTGGTGCCTGCTGTTTCTGGAGATGTCAGCGGTAGGTCGCTGGCGTAGCCCGACTCCAAAAGAGATGACTGCTCTTGTGTTCGAATTGGAGTGTCCAAGTTAAATCCCTTGACAAACATAGCATCCTGAATTGGCTTTTGAAGATTCCCTGCAACTGGAGACAAGGCCTGAGGTGCCTCACTGTCACTGTCCCCCCTCCACACTGGAGAACCATAGTCACTGGGGTACACCGTCCTCACAACACACAGTTTACCATCAACCTCCCGGATGTGGACCACACCTTTATGCTCCCTGTCCACAGGTGTCTGGGCCACACCTGACATCCCTTCAAGTCCTGCTTTCCCTCCTCCATCCCCCTTTTCTTCTTTCTCTGACCTCCCTCTGTCTTTCTTCTCCTTCTTTTGTCGGAGTATCCATGGTTTCTCCAGTACCCCTTGAACTTTCTCCCTCACACGACAGACCCTCCCACCACCTGGAGTCGTACTGCCCAGTCCCGGAGCGGTGTTGATTGGGGTGGTGGTGGTAGTTTGACTGGGGATGCTGGAGACGTCAATGATAGCGCTAACGGTGTCTTCTTCTCCAGGAAGGCAGAAGACCCCTCTCCAGGCTGGACTGGGCTTAGGGGACACTTCAAGTATTCGGTTGCCCAAGAGACCACGAGCAGCACTCACAGAGCAAGGGGAAAGGGTATTGCTGTGCACATTAGATTGGGAATGAGTTAACTGGTTTTCAGGCACTGGTATGAGGGTCGTCCTAGCTTTGCCGCTAAAATCTGCTGCTTCTATAACTGCGACCTTTTCTTCGTCGTCTTCATCCTCTTCCTCCCTTTCATCCCGATCATGGCTCCTTTGCTGCTCGGAGTCATCCAGGTCTACCTCCCCTTTCCTAGATTTCTTGCCCTTGTGCTTACGTCTGAAACGCAGACGTTTCTTTGGTGAAAGTGGGGGTACTCCACTCAGTTGGCCATCTCGAGGAGGTCTGACACAGCCCATTGAGTTTCCCATTGCTTTGATGACGGAGAACAGTGTTCAGAATATGAAAATACAGCAAGTACAGACAGGGCGCCTATCTGAGAGTCACATTAATATTCATTCAGCATTGCACAGTCATTCCAGTTATTTTTGAGCAAGTGTCATCCCTCTATAAATGAGGCAGAAATGTTCAGATCGGCTGGCAAGTGAATGACAGGACCTTGTTAATTTGACACCTCAGAGTAATGTAAAGTTAAGGAAAGCAGGTTCGACTCCATTTTCTGTGGCACCACCTTAAATATAACTCGGCAAACGGTGAGATGGAATGAGCTGTCACTGGAGGGAAGAGAGCGAAAGTCAGGCTTCACCTCGGGCAATTATTGGTTCAGTCACGGGGCAGGCAGCTGCAGGCCAACATGTCACAGCGAATACTGTTCTCCTCTTCCCTTCGCCTCACCTGACTCGTATACGGGCCACGCATTGGCCAATCTGGTTTCTGCTCCATGTACAAGCGGTCAGCTGTCTGCTTTATTTGTTCAGTTTTCTTGATCCCTGAAGACTTGTGGTCGCAGTCAAGGACACAAGGACATGTCAGCAGAGGGAGGAAAAACACACGTGGTAAGGGTCAGGCAGCTGATTTATCACCGAGTTCCTGGCAGGTAAGTAGGTAAGGCGAAGCGTCAGGATGATAAGTGTGGGAGAGAGAAAAATGTAGTGCAGTTCGATGGTATTCAGCCCATTAGTGAGGCTCCGGCTGCTTCACAAGACATTGCATGTGCCTGTGTGTGAGGTGAACCTTGAGTGTGAAAATCTGTGTGTGCTGCCTGAATCCTGAAAGTGTGGAGATTAGAAGCGGTCTCATCTCATATCGTGATTCAATATGTAAATAGTAAAGATAATTACCACTCAGTGACATTGAAAATAAAAACTATATTCCTCTGTGATTCCTCTCCGATTCCTCCATGGACAAACAGTGGTGAATATTTGTCATTAATTCCAGGTGTGATGGCGTTATCCACAACCTCTGATTATTCTCAGGTCCAGTTGCTACCCAAGTTCATGAATTAATGATACCTCCCTCCCCAACAGTGGTAATGTTATTTCATTGGAAGACCGGAGAATTAGGATCTGTAACAGAAGTCAGCCACACAGCAGAAACACATAGGAATCCTATCAGTCACGGTAGTCGTAGTGGAAGCAGCATTAATAGTGATGTTGTCGATATCCTGCGTAGTAAAAGTGAAGCTCGGTGTCTCATTCTGCAGAAGCAGCACAGTATCCAGATTGGTGGTGGGTGAGAGATAGTGTGCAGTCAGCCAATGCTGCCACAGATTGCTGGAAGATGCAGCCAATACTCTGACAGCTTGTTAAATACTCAATCAGAGCATCGGCTGGCTTCCCACCCCAGTGCGCCTTCTCGTCATCCTCCCACAATTTATCCTGCTCATTGAGCTAACGTCTCATGTGTGTTTGTCCTGGTAAGGGGCTGTTGTCAATATGTTGGAATCCAAAATCCTTGGCATTAAATACTCCCATTGAAAGATTAAAAGTAAAGTTCACACGCACCTTTTTGTCATTCACAACTGTCAGATACCTGTGGAGTAATTCATCAAAGCCCAAAAAAAATGCCAATAGTGACTGTGTTGCTTAAGTAGGGTGCAGCTGAATGCAGACAGACTCCACCTCTCCCCAGACAGCTTAGCATCACATGCCTCTACCCTGGATACCAGTCGAGAGATTCCCCGACTCCCTAAGGTTCCAGAGTTGGCTAGTGATCCATTGCCGTCCAATCATAAACCTCCGGTATCCTGCTGTCAAGTCTGCCGGGCGAGCTTCCCCTTCATCAGGTGGTGCAGTGCGACGATGCAACAGTCTGGCAAAATCCACAGTTTGCAGGAGGTGGGGGGTATTTAGGCTGTGTTACACCGAGGCAAAAAGGCAAAAGAAACGGTGCTTGTTTGCTCCGAGTTCCTCTCCAGTTCCTTTTTGTCTCTGAATAGCTCCTCACGTCCACCTGATCTAATTAGGAAGAGGCTGCTGGACTCTGGGGCAGAAGAGGTTGTAAGGAGCAGGAGACTTGTCCTCAGTTGAGTTAACTTGAGTCTTTGACAGATGCAGCTTTAGCAGACAGACCTACTTCACATACAGATGTGCATCTGGAGCAGAGCCAAGAGTATTTAGCATCCGCTGAAGGTTAGTCCTGAACTTCACACACAACACGGCAGCATCACAGGGTTCTGCACTCTCCTTAAAAAACAAAGACCTGCAGGAAAAGGAACACAGGGCGTCCCCCGACTAAAAGGAGACCGTGGCTCTGTCGGATAAGCATGGCTGGATTGATCCGATTGATACGGTGGAAGCTACAAGAACAGCAAGTGAGCAGCTGTTCAAGACAGAGTGTGTTTGTGCCTGCAAGGTTGGGCGGTCCCCTGGTCAGCTGTGAGCCCTTCTGCATACGTGTACACCAGTGAGTCTTGTCCTGTTTTGTGGTTGAAGGCCTGCGAATCAGTTCGAGCCGGGAGCTCCAGTGACAGCAGGCAGCCTGGATTCGCCTCTCCCTCAGCTGGCTTCGCTTCTCCGCTCTATCCCTCGCTTGCAGACGCCGGTAGCAGGAGGGAAAAGCTTTTATCTCCCGGCTGCTGCAGCTTCACACTCTCTTCTGCTCGATCTCTCACTCTCACAATCCACCCCTCCCTCCTTGGCTCTCCTCCTCCTCCTCCTCCTCATATTTGCTTCCTCATTGCTCTCTCTCTCTCTCTCTCTAGCCCTCTCTATAGCTCTCTCTCTCGGCTGTTAGTGAGCAGCTTTCTATACCACAGAGGCTCACACGCACACACACTTGACCCAAAAGCTTCCTCAATGGTGGGCTGCAACATGGGGGGAAAAAAGAAATCAAATCTGAAACTGGCAGTTGTGTCTTTGCAACACAAAGAAGAGTCAGGTGCACTATTCAATCTGTTTCACTCCCTCCATCTATTCCTCTCAGACTTTATCTGCCCGTCAAGCTACAGGTTATGAGGTTATGGAAAGAATACATCGATGTGCTGCCAGAAAGCTCTGCAACTTTCTACTCCAAGTGTGGAAATAGAATATTTTCAGTTTGCATAATCCAGATGAAATTACTACATATACATTATGGGCGGCTGTGGCTCATCTGGTAGAGTAGGTCGTCCAATGAGCGGAAGGTCGATGGTTCAAATCCTGGCTCTGACTGTCCACGTGCCGAAGTGTCCACTGAACCCTAAATTGCTCACAGTGGGGCCTGGCGGCACCTTGCATTGCAATAGTCACTCATTGGTGTATGAATGTGTGTGTGAATGGGTGAATGTGAGGCTTTGTAAAGTGCTTTGGCCACCATAAAGGTGTGAAAATGCACTATATAACTGCAGTTCATTTACCATTTATATATAAATCTTTTGCGTTTGAAAGTTGAATCAATGTTATACAAAAGGATAAAGAAAAAAAAATGGAAGCGTCTATGTTTTAGCTGAATTCACTCATTCATAACCATACATTAACTAATACAACATTTTGGCTTGAATGTTAGTGTTAGCCTTAAGCAGCGCAATTATGTTTTCTACTTAGCAGAAATCATCTAATAAGGATGAAAAGGAAGCAAAAACATCCGTTGGTTCATCTTTCACTCCTTTTCTTGTGATGTATTTGTGAAGATGCGTTACAAAGCCCAGGCTTGTTAAATGAGATTTGCTTGGTTACATTTTCATTGGTGCCTATTAGATGAGCTTGACCTTTGTCTTTGGCTCAACCTTTCCTTGGAATGAATGCAGCTTCTTTTAATGAAATTCTTCTCTAAACTACTTGTGTTCATTTGACCGTACCGCCTCGTGCTCCTTCTGCATGATGTCATTTCATATTACTTAGCTAGATGTTCAGTTGACTGCTGTATAATGTTCTTCATTTATGATAAAACTATGCATAAAGTCAGTCTAATGTTGGATCAAGTGACTAGTTGTAAATAATATATAAGTCAGCTTTGTCATGATACAAACAAGTGGTTACATAATATTTACAACAAGTAGTAAGTAATGTAAACAAACAGCACTACATCTGGAGGAAACGAAGAGGAGGAGGAAGAAAAGGAGCAAGTAAGAAGATTTGAAGGAATTAAGAGAAAGTTGAGGGACAGATGAAAAACAGGGAATGACAGTGAAAGGCTCAAGAAATGATGTGAGATGAATTAAACAAATACATGGAAACAATAAAAAATATGTCAACTATAATCGATTTATGCAGCAGGAGCTAATCCTTCACAGACGATGTTGAAAATCAAAGTTCAAAAGGTGATTATGCCGTAATTTGGGATTTACAGGATTTTTCCATCAATGTGATGAAATATTATGATGTTTGACGGTGTAAATCCACTGGATTAGGGATGAAACAGTTTTTTCAATATGTTTTTAAAGGCAGTTTTGAGCAATGAAAGTCCATAAAAGAGCAACAGAGGGGGAAAAATACAAGAAAAATCAAGCTACAAATCCAAATATACTGTACTTTCAGGTTGTCATGCACAGGACATCACAGACATTTAATCAATGGAAGTGGCCAATATTTTTCTGTTAGGTTTAATTATTAATAAAGCTGCACTTAAAGGTAGTTTGATGAGAGGCTTAAAGGCTTAAATGCACAACCATTAGTGTATAGAAGAAAATAAACAGAAAGTAAAATCAATATGGTTATTGTCTGTCTGCTACTCTTTCTTTTTATGGCTGAATGTTGAATATGTTTAGGTTGTGGTCTATTAATCAGGTAAAAAAAAATACTATAAAGATGGTTTGGGTTCAAGAATTTTGAATTTTTGTAATAAAACAAAGTACAAAATCAATCAAATCAATGAAATATGAATTTATTTCTGAATAAATCTTAAAATACACTTATTTAACTCCCTCCTACACTAAGTTCCACCCACCGACGCTCATACATGTGATTCTATACCCTTCATCATGTTTCAAACACTGCAGCAGATTGGGGTGTATGAAGTCATACTATTTTGCATATAAGTGCCTAATATGTGGGAAACATTTACATGAGGGATGACGTGGATGGCAACCACTAACAGGCAGTACTCTCTGGTGAAAGCAGCGGTAATCCATCTCCTCTCATTAACCAGAAAGCATAAGAGACCAACACACACAAGGAAACACAGGAGCCAATGGGAGACGAGCGCTAATCAAGTCCCAGAGGCTTTCATCCCCTCGCTGTGGCTGCATGCCATCATGAACTGTGGTAATAAGACCACAGCCTTCGCCTGAACCCGGCGTCAGCTCTTCACCAGACACGGACGACGTACATCAGACCGCCTTTGATCACATACGAAGAGGCTTTTTTATTGACAATGTGCGTGAAGTTGACCGACTAATGGTAAGATTG
Source organism: Fowleria isostigma (assembly GCA_029814645.1). Classification (NCBI taxonomy): domain Eukaryota; kingdom Metazoa; phylum Chordata; class Actinopteri; order Kurtiformes; family Apogonidae; genus Fowleria; species Fowleria isostigma. The sequence goes on from JAPTGZ010000003.1 coordinate 36,232,992, forward strand.
GAGCACATTTCAGAGTCAAACTGTGATCTGAAGAGCAAATCTTCAAAACCTCTTCAGTCGTATAGGACATAAAAGTAAATACAAAACAAAAATACGCTGAGTCGAGTTAAGTATGTAATGTTTACATCATTAGAAAACTGATACATATACGGAATAGTGAACTAAAGCCAAAAAACAATCAAGAAAGTTAACAAAAAGGATCAATATAATCAAAAAAATGAACAATATAAGTAAGAAAATTAAAAACAAGACCAAAACTAACAGAAGAAATGAATAAAATAAACAATAAAAGATTAACAAAAAAGGTCAAAATAATAAGTAAAATGGACAAAAGAATTAACTAAGAAAATTAACAAAAGGGAACAAAATGGGAAAGAAAAAAAAGATCAAAGTAAGAAAAATGGACAAAAATGAATAAAATAGGCAAGAAAATGAACAAAATGAGGAAGATAAAAAAAAAGAAAACTGCATTATATCCTACAGCCTCAATAAAAAATGTGGAATGTCTACATATCGTTAGCCTCATGGCTTAATTTTCTTAGTCGTATTTTTGACCAAATCGTCATATCTGCATGACTTTCCTCTCCTTACACTGCTGCTTCATTTTTCATCATTAGCTCTGACCTGAAAATACATGACTTAGCCAATTATCCTATGGGGCTAATGGTATGCTAAAGTTCACCTGCTAGGTACAAGATGAATTTCCTCGAAAAATCTATATCAAATTTCTATGGAGTAATGAGTATAACATTATAAGTTGCATACTAAATCAAAAATATGTACAAAAATCAAGTGTCCCTTTGATTTTTTTTTGTTACATCAAACTCTGCACCGACGTGTATGCAGTGAAAATCAAAGCAAACACTGTTTAAAGCTTGGTTTTTCTTTTAAAGCGGCGGAAAACTTTAAAAGCCTAAATAACCACCCGAATCCACCCTAAAAACACAATTACTCTGATAAGGGTCCACTTCATTATGTTGCTCTGAGCATACATTGCTGCTGCTGCAACATCTAAACCAATGTTGAGTAGATAAAGAAGCTTAGGGTTTTCTAAAGCACTTCAGATGAATATGCCTGAGCCTTTTAGTTGCTGTTTTGGCTGTTTTACTCTCTGCATTTGTACTAATGCTGCACTTCCAAAAATAGGACTCTGTTCTTAACGTCACTCACTTCACTTCTACTGGCCGACGGTCTGACAGCCTGGGGAATGCGCGGCTTAAACTGACATTGATAGTGATGAATTGATGTATTAAGGACTGAATGTGTAGTTAATAGAAACACAAATAAGTGGCTGTGCCTTAAAGAAGGTCAGAGGCGCAGTGATGTATCCCCTCTGCAGCTCCCAAACTCCGATTAACGGTGACACACAGCGGCGTTATCCAATCACAGGCAGACACAGTGCATCAGGAGGTGGGTCTTTGGATGGAGAGGCCTCTGATTGGTTAGTAACTTCCTGCAACTTATCTGTGATACTGTGTCAACTAGTGACATCTAGTGGTTAAAATGGGCAACTACAAACATGATACATGTAGTTTGACAAGCGATGGCACGCATACATGTTGAGAAATGTGTGTCCTGCAGGTCTGGGAGCTCAGTTCACTCCATTACATATACAGGTTCACATTTACAGAGTCATAAAACACAAAATATGGGAAAAAAACAGTGAAAAATCCACACGAGCCAGATGAAAAGGCTCCTGTCTGATGTGCTTAGTCACTGATTCAACGTCCTGGTCACACACAGCCGCAGGCATGTTTCTAAAAATGACTTTTTCATCACCACAGTCATTATGAGCGGACCAATGTGACTGCTGGGAATGAAGAGGAGACGATAGATGAGGGTGAACAGATCTGTGGTGATTCTGTGCAAATGACACAGCAGTGATTTAATCAATAACATGAATCCATCTTGAAGTAACATGTGGTGGAAAGGCAACATGCTCCACGTTTCAGTCTCCTGTATGTATTTAAGACAAACCATCTACCCACTAGGATGCCACAAGAACACAGAGTTCTTCCTTTGTCAGTGGATTTTCTCACTGCGGCTCTAATCGAAAGCTGTCGTCATCCCCTAAACCCAGTGAACTCTGGAAACGGTGAAACCATGAGCCGTGCTCTGCGGCTTCGGTTCCCTCTCTGCGTCTGTCATTAAAGTCCTGCCGCCTGTGCCAGCCGTCCCCCTGCCCGTCATCTGTGGGTTAGTCCTCTGTTCCTCCTCTTCCATCACTTCATCACTCCGACTCTTCCCTGTAACGCCACGTTCTGCTGACTCACGCTCAGCGAAACAGCCGCCAGGGTGTCATGCAATCGTGTTTCCATGGCAACCCGCCGGCAGTTTCACCTTGTTAAGGGTCAAATTACACATTGGAGTGGTCAACTGCAGCACAAGTCAACTAGTTCACTTAAACTTTTAAAGAGCCACTGTAAACTTAAACATGTCTGTACTGGGATGGTATACAACAATAGTGTTTTACAGCATTTGAAGGAATGAACTGGTGAATAAGTCATTTAGTGATTATTTTGAGAAATGCACATATTACTCATTGAAACATGTCATATTAAACATACAACTTAAACTAAAAGATAGAACATCTTCCAATGGAGGGATAGAATTCAGGATATGTACAACATGGAATATACTACTGCAGAACTACAAATGAAAAGAGAAATATTTATGAATAACTGGACCCCCATTAAGCTGCACTTTAATGATGTAATTGTTTTTTGTTTTGTTTTGCTTTAAAACCTGACAGAATGTCAAGGTTTTACCATGCTGTATCTTAATGGCTGAAGTTGATCTTTTCTGAATATCCTGGTTCCTGAGGCCTAAGACTTGAAACAACCATGGACTACTAACCCCACTAAGACTGAACATACATTATATTTTTTTCTGTTATACAATAATTTGTTTTAATGCACCGTATGACTACACATATGAAATCTAAATAAAAAGAAGTTGCAAAAAAAAAACCAAAGGAGATGTGCATGATTTACATTGACATCTCCATATTCTCTCTAACAAGAGTGGACTCTGGAAATATATTTAGCTGTAATTTTAGGAGTTATGAAGAATCTGATTATTTTTTTCTATCAATTTTCCAGTATATTTTTATTCTTGTTAAACTATTGGAATAATTTTAACATCACATAGAAGACTAACTGGTGTCAAAGCTAAGGTATCAGAATTAAAATCAATCTCTGCTCAGCTACACTTTGCACTATTTTCACTGCTGATGTGAATGAAACAAAAAAAAAAATATCCACATATCAATAAAGCTTTGTTTCAGCCATGACTTTTTTTTTTTTTGCAAAGCTGCTCTTTTTGAGATTTTATTAGACTAGTTATCACTAGAATATGCATGTTTTGATCTTTATTGAATGCAGATACAGAATCGGTAATTTAGGACATATTAAGATCATGAAAAACCTTTCAGTCATGTCCACTTCTTCACTACTACTGGACTTGTTTCAGTTTTGGTGCAGTGGTTGTGATCTGTGCTGTGGTGATAACAGAGGCACCACCACACTCCTCCTTTATCTTCAGATTCTCAGACGGTTTGGCAGTAGCTGATGGCATACAGTAAGTGTTTAAGTGTTCCATGTAGCTCTCCTTTTTCCTCTGTTTTGTGGATGTCACTGAATAACACATCCACATCCTCCTCTCTCAACTATGCAATCACTGTTTTGTTTTTTTTTTCCCATATTTATCCAGATGATGGAAGTCGTCTCAGAGCTGAGGGTGACACTAAACTACAAGATTGTCTAAGGTTGTTTTCTTCTTTGTGTTAAATTGCTTTTGTGTGCTGCTCAGCTGTTAATGCGTGACTCGACTCGGTGCTAATGGAGTCCTGCTGTAATGATCTGAGCCGAGGACAACCCTGTCCGGAGGCTACGGCCATGCAGGAACATTTAAACCACAATCAGAGCCAATGAACCCCAGCCCACATGACTGACTGGACCAAACACAGAGAACAGCAGCAACTAAATGAAGTAGTGTGATGGGATGATATATATGGAGTGACATTAGACAAAGCATACTTTATTTTATGCATACATCTTACTCTTTAATCCTTTAACTACACCACCGAAAAAAAAACCTGATGAAAACATGTTTTTGTTTGGATTTCTTATTCCCTTGGGTGAGTAATTTCTACATTTCCTTTTACGTACTTACTAATATAAACTTGGAAAGTGTCAAAAATTACTTAGCAAGTTAATTCTTTCAACATATTCATGATGTAATACCACTAAAAGTTTAACCCATAAGGACCCAGTGTCACATTGGTGGCACTTCCCAAATAAAGTTTTCTCTATACGTAATTGTCCTTAAGTGGTTTATCGCCATTTATTGTAATAGTATCTTCTGTATTTTGTGTTTTTTCAGTGAAAAATCAGGTATTTTCCAATATTTAATTTACTAATCATGTAGATGTTCATAAAAGTTTAGAGTAAATAAAGATTATTTGATCAAAAACAGAAAAGTGAAGGAAAAAGGGACTTTTTCAGCAAAATCTCTCATTAACTGAACATAACCCCAGTGTGTCCATCCACTGTCATTGATCCAACTGCAAGAGTTTTATGGTGAATTAATGTTGTAGAAGACAACAGTGTTTCCATGGTAACTACAGAGTCTCTGAACATCCCAAATGGGTCATATCTGATGACCGTGAAAGGATAAATACTTGCAATTTACACCAATTACTGACATGTATTAGTGGATCAATAGGTATTAAACCACTTCTATCAGTAGATGGTTTTGGCCGATGGTGGATGTTTGGGTCTTTATGGTTAAAAAAAGTTAAATATAGAGGAAAATTTCATTTGGGAACTGACACAAAAGTAGTGCTGGGTCTTTATGGGTTAATATTTGCAGCAACAGATGAACAGAGGTTTTGATTTTATAACAAATAGTCCATTATTTCGTATTGGCTTCATTTGTCTACTTTTACCATAAATACACAAATCAACCATCTGGCTGAGCATGTATTACATATATAATTTAAGTTTTTTGTGGTATCAAATTATATAATTATGTTCAGGAAGGCCTCTTATACAATGGTATGACCAAAAAAAGTATTCATATTTTTTATATTTTCACCAAAGACAATCTAAATGATTTTCATCTTTCTTGGCTCAATTAGTTTCAGATCAGTTCGGTACTCCATTTATTGAAATAAAGTGACTCAAAATGTGATAAACTCTATGGTTGAGCAAGCAGTTAAAGGGTTAAGGCAACACCGCACAGCTGTAGCAGAAGTTAAATCTAACAATGAGGCATTTTATACCAGCAAAAAAAGTAAAATGAATAAAACTGTCCACTAAAATCCAAATACTAAATATTCAGTTGTTTATATGTTTGGGTATGAGAGTCCATATGAGCAATCATATTTATTTATGATATATTCCTCCCACTCACACAGCGATGGCTGAAGTGACAGCAGCACAAACATAGTATAAACCCGACCGCCGTTCTGACTCAGATGAAGTTTAAGGACTGAACATGTTGGCCCTTTTACAGTTTTAGGCCCTGACTGTCAAACTGAAGCCAAACTGTCCTCCTTTAAGGACACAGAGGACATCTGCTCAACAAAACTCTGCCCAACGGCTGTTTTATAAGAACGACAACACCACGACATCACAAACATGTCCAAATATCACAAAACAGACACACAACATTCATTCAACACAAATCCAGTCACATAAACACCACTGTCTGCATTATGTTGACTCTGTGTTACATGGAAAGAGAAGGTTTAATTTCTAAATTGAAGGGTTTTCTGTTCACAGGGTTCCTACACATTTGAAATGTCAAAATTCCATAAATTTTCCAGACCCTAATTTCTAGATGTCTGTGTAAAAAAAATAATTGATTGATTATCCATCTGAATTTCTTCCCTCACGGTATTCAGTTTTGAAGCTTACATGTTTACAAACATAACCGGTAGGTAACTCAGGCATTTTTGAAAATTTGTCACAGTGTGCATTGTGGGAAATGAAGTTCCACACAGCCACAGTATTGAACTAAACTATATTCCATTGATGCCTGGTTTGGTAAATCCTGCATATACAAATAAAATCTATAAATTTAAAAATAAAAGTGTTCAGGCTTTGGACAAAGTTGTGTTCTAAAAATATTCACATCTTTTCAACATTAATAACATATAAATGTACATTCAACCAGCAGCAGTAGCATTACTTCAGTTTATAT
>JAPTGZ010000003.1:36678523-36695866 GCA_029814645.1 Fowleria isostigma
CTCACTAGGGTCACAGGGGTCACATGGAGCCTATCCCAGCTACTTAAGGGCGAAGGCGGGGTACACCCTAGACATTTTGCCAGCTCATCACAGGGCTGACATATAGAGACAAACAACCAACCACTCTCACATTCACACCTATGGACAATTAAGATTAACCAACTAACCTATCAGTGCATGTCTTTGGATGGTGGGAGGAAACCGGAGTAAACCCATGCAGACACGGGGAGAACATGCAAACTCCACACAGACAGGTCCCACCTGGACTGGTGCTGGAATCGAACCCAGGACCTTCTTGCTGTGAGGCACAAGTGCTAACCACTGCACCGCCGTTCCACCCTCTTTTATCTCAGTTAATATTTATTTTTAAAATAGACCTAAAGTGTTTTCAAACTTGCTTCATACCATTCGCCTACATCTGGTTTGAATTTGTAGCCTCTCAGTCCTGTTTTTAGGTAAGCACCCATATAAAAACTTATTCTCCCATTTATTATATTTACTCTTTTTTTTTTATTTCTGCTTTTCTTGTGTACTACTAACAAAATGTGAGTCGAGTGCAGCTATCTATGATGAAAGATATGGTTACTATTTTGTTCCTGGGGTCTTGGAAGTGTAGTCCATAATTTTATGACCGTCCAACTCCATTTCCAAACACTGGAAACCGTTACTGATCGCTGCTTCCTTCATATGTGTTTTGAAGCTTCTAAAGGCTCTTGATTACGTAGCATGGATGAGTTATGGTGCAGTATAATGTGTTGTCATTTTTAATCCAGTTAGTTTCTAAGCTGGTTTATGTGTCCAGGCTGGAATATTACAGTAATGCTCTCAGTCGGGTTTGAGCCTCAGCTTCCTGTCCCGTTGGGTCTGTGGTGAGAAGGATCTGGAGCTGATCACATCCAGCTGGTGTTGTCAGATCTCATCGGTGGAGGATATGCATCTGTCTTCATGAATCACCGAGGCCACGCTTGTCACAGGGCGATAAGTCTTATCTGTATCGGTGTCTGCAGGTGGTTCAGTAACTTCATTTTGGAAACCCAGTGTCTTAAAATGCCGTTTTTTTCCATGTTACAGACTCCACTTGAACCACGACCAAATGTACAGTAAATGTCTGACGTCTTTCTTTTGGGCTTTCACTCAGTCTGCCGCTGACTTTCTGCCTGTGAGCTACATTTCTTTGTTTACCTATTGGTAATAGATTTTTGTGGTGAAGCCTCTCTATGTTCCCTGGTGAGTCACTGACATTTGCGCAGTGCCCTTGAGCGTAGAAACAAAGCCGAGGTCTTTGTGCCATAATAACAGTGTGTTGGTGGGTGAGATGCCGAGTTGTCAAAGATGCGGTGAGCAAACACGTCAGGCGCCTGCTTAGATTTATGGTGAGTGCAAAACAAAAGGAGTTTGGACAATTTTAAGATGTCTTATGACAATAAAAGAACTAGGAAAACACATAAACCTGAGATTTTTGTGGAATAAATACGACTGTCAAAGTTAGAAATGTAGAGCAGTTAACCCTTAAACTACCCCACTAAGAGAAACCTGATGAAAAACTGTTTTGTTTGCAGTTGTTATCACCTTGGATGAGTAATTGCCAGATTTTTTTTTAACCGTACTTACTGACATCAACTCGTAAAGTGTCAAAAAAAATGACTAAGTTCATTCTTTCAACATATTTGCTAAATGTTTAATATTTGCAGCAATAGATGAACAGAGGTTTTTATTTTATAGCAAATAATTCATTATTTTATATTGGTGTAATTTTTCTACACTGTAAGAAATAATGCACCATATCCACTCAATAAGAATAAGGCAACATATTATTAATTAAATTTCAATGTGTTTGATATTGAGTAAATGTTAATTAAATGAAGCCCTTAATAGATATCCACTTAATATGAGTAGATTCAAATGCAAAACAATATGGAAATAATGGAAAACATTATATACATGACTAGGACAGACCAGGGTTCAAACCACCAACCCTTTGCTCATGGGACCTACCTGCTCTACCTCCTGAGCCACAGTGGTGCATTCATTCAATTTTTGTAATTGAGTTATAAATCTACAAAAACAATATTCTTAGTTGAATGTCTAACAGAGTAAGTTCAGGAGTCAATGACAAAGAGGAGTCGTTAGGTTGAAGTGAGAGTGAGTAGCTATGAACTTAAGGGTGTTGGCAATAAAGTGATAAAGCTAATGTTACTGTACCCGGATAACATTAGCATTTAATTAGCTATGTTAGAATAAGTACCATATGGTTAGTTGACAACGTAACCGACAGCAAGTTTTCTTTCCCTGAGCCAACCAGGTAGAATTATACAAGATGAACAAAGGGGAAGAGGAGGTGCATTCTGGACTCTTTTCAAATGTCTTGTGTTTAGATGATCACCCGCTGCATTTTAAAAAATATCCTATTTGGCAGGAAGTGCTTTTCAATTAATAACTGCCTGATTACATTAATTTGAATTCACTCAATATTCTCTGTGTTTGGATTTAAATAAACAGACCGCTTATGTTTTATTTAACTACAATGAGTAGATTTTATTCCAAACATTTTTATGTGACAGTTAATTGAATAATTGCCACAAAATCAGACACAATTATATTGAATATATTTTACTTAATGCATTAATTAAAATCTATTTAACCACAGAATCATTTATTACGGTGTACTTTTACCGTAAAGTGAATTTGGTTGTGCATGTTTTGTTTTTTTTAAATATTACATATCTAATGTAAGTCTTTTTGTGGTATCACATCATATAATAATTTTGTTCAGGAAGGCCTCTTATACTATGATATGCCCAAAAAGTATTCATATTTTTCACATTTTCACCAAAAAGTCCAAATGTCTTTAGTGATTTTCATCTTTCTTGGCTCAATTAGGTTCAGATAAGTTTGGTACTCCACTTATTGAAATATAGGGACTCAAAATGTGATAAACTAGATGGTCAAACAAGCAGTTAAAGGGTTAATGAACAGGTGAACAAAAACATTGTTGGATTTTTATCTGCTTGCACAAAGCAAAGTAGATTAAAGTTGCAACAAAAAATCAACAGGTGGATTATCAGGGTGGATTCAAGGCTGTGGAGGCTGACAGGCTCTGAAAAATACAGCAAATAAAAATATATTATAGCAAAATTAAAGCAATGGAATCTACTGAATGATAAAGTAATAACGGTTTCACTGTGGATGGATGCTGGTTGTCCTGAGCCTTTGGTGACTTGATGGAGTTGGACGTCCAGGGCTGCTCTCTGCCACTCAGCCTCATTAGTTGAATTGATTAGGGAACGCAGTTATTGATACGCCCACAGGGGAAAATGATAAATGATGCCACTTTAAGCGCAGAGGTCACGCACAACCTGATTATTGGACAGAGGACTGCTGCAAGCAAATACAAGAAATAACAGACATTTTCTATATTTTTCGTGCAAGGTCAGTGATATTACACTTGTATTTTCTATCTGACTAGTTAAATGTCTGAAGAGATACCATATACAGTCACGCAAAGAATTATTAGGCAACCAGAAGTCATAAAAACAATGGTTATGCAATCATGTAAAACTCCTGTGTGTATCATGTGATTAAAAAGACAGAAAAGAAAACATGGAATGTCTAAAAGCACTGTTTTTGTCAGTACAATGTCATAGATATTGATGCAAGAACTGACATAATTTTGATTATTATCAAGAAAACCATGGAAAATGGATAGACATCAGCTCTGAAATTAAACTACTATGAGCTACCAAATTTTTCTCCACAAATTTAATGTCCAAATAGACATGAACTTGAATCCAATATATTATATCAAATGGATAAAGTTATCTTTGAGTCAGAAATGGACACAGCTCTGTGAACCTCTGCACCTGTGACTAGACCTGGATTGAGTGAAGGTACATTTATACATTGAATTTTGACCAGTTTATTATAAAATAACATTAAATACTGTAAATATAACGGGGTCCTGGCTCCATCTGTCCATTATTTTTCAGGGTCCTTGGCCTGAAAATTATTGAAGACCCCCTGATTTACATGATTAGTAAATTAAATATAGCAAAATACATAATACACACTGAAAATACACTAAATATAGAAGGTAATATTATAATAAATGGTGATAAAATGTTTTAGGATCGTTAAAAATTCAGAAAAATCCATTTGGAAACTGCCACAAATGTCACACTAGGTCCTTCTGGGTTAAGGTGAGGTCCACATCTGGCTTGATTGTTTTTATGTTGGTGAACAGGCAAAATGTTTCATAGGAGTCAAAAAGAAACAGCATGAACGAGACACTGGATATCCGAAGTCGAAAAACCGACATGGGAAGTAAATGGCACTTCTGTTGTCGGTTTATTATTTACTGTTTTCTGTAGAAGAACAAGAGAAGTTTTTTTGTCTACTACACATTGAGTCACATTGTATTGATTCAAGTCACGTTGAGTCCCATCATATCACAACAGGGCTACGTTGTATGGCGTCTCTTTGGTAGTTGTTTTACGCGTGTTTGTTGTGTCACATTGTTGTCAGTTCATTGTGATGTGTCTTAAATCAGCCTCAGTGATGGAGACGCATGTCCTCAGTCAATGCACATGTAGCGGGTGAACGCTCAGCTCCTACTCCTGTGTTTGTGGAAGGAGATGAGGATGACATCTGCCTCACCAAGGGGGGGATTTATTCTGAATAAAACACACGAAAATCAGTACAGCGGCTTCTCCCGAACAGAGAAATGGAAGGAAAAGCACAGCAGACTGAGTGAAAAACCGCCGCGTTGCTTCTTGAGTTTAACTTAAGATTGGTAACTTAGCATATTACATAATGTGCTGTACGCTATAAAAATAAGCACATAAATAAATGCAAATGTGTCAACAACAGACAGCACATCTGAACTCCCCTAGTAAAATATGCACCTCCTTTTAGTATTTTTACCTCATTTCACCGCTAATGCTATAAATAAGCCGAACCTGTCCTCACGGGGTCTGGAAACTGAGTGAGGAAGATGCAAATCTACAGGAAATGATGACGATGAAGATGTCAGAGGTGGTTCGGTGTAAATACAGATCACCAAAATAAACACAGAAATAGCACGAAACGAACACCAAAAATTGATTTGGTGAAATATAAAACTGTTACAATTACACCTCATCGTGACGTTGACGCTGATCGATATATTGCAGTGTTGAGTATCAGAGAGGAAGATGAGGAAGAGGAGCGACCAACACACAGCTTCGTCATTTTGTCCTTCAGATCCTGCGTTTGTGCGCTCTGTTTAAACTGCAAACTGTTTGTGCAAATCCCCCCCCCCCTTACCCCCTCCCACTGTAAATATCACTTAATGTGATTGTGTGCAGCGGTGGAATGCTGCTCTGCTTGTCTCAACACGGTCGACAGTGTTTATTATTGTACGTTCACAGTGTGTCTGCCCCGACTCAGAGCTGACAGGGCTGCTTTCACTCTGCCCCTGTCAATTTTTATCGCTTTCCTTTTAGGTTTGACGCTTTTTCTCCAGCTGTCAGTCAGTCTTAACATGCTGAGGGGAAAAGAAGAATAGACACTTAGGTGCATTTGTGTCTTACCTTAGAGGGGTCATATTTTGCTAAATCCACTTTTATTAATCTTTGATACATTTATTTGAGTATTTTTGGACCCTAATAGTTCAAATGGTTTGACTTTGAACCCTTTAGGTGCTGTGGAGCTATCTGTTGCCCCTTTTACACAGCACTTCTGTCACGGGAATATTTCACCTTTTTTACACATGGCCGTCTGTGTAGACTCAATGGTGGGATCATTTGGTCCCACCTTTATTGTGACTTTGTAAAACCTCAGGAGGTGGTCACACAACCAAAATAAAGGCAGGATCATGATTGCGGAGCACTGTGTAAGGAACACCTCTCAGTCCACAACCAAGGTGTGACGCTTTGATGACAGCGATCCCCAGAGAGACGACTGGCACATATAAAGGCGCTGGCATGATTCCATGGCGACCTGCCATTTTCACTTGTGTGGCAAGCATGAGCGAAGGCGGCCGCGGCACTTCATGCCAGTGCCTCCATTCTTTGCGTCCGCTGTCTCTCCCGTGTCGGGGGATTTAAAAATACGTCACTGCCCTTTTAATTTTGGAACATAGGTCCACTGTGTAAAAGTCCAGCCTGTCTCTCCTGTTTCGCCTTTAGCTTGGCTGCGTAAATCAGTCAATGGAGGAGAAAAGGTGGGATCACCATCTCGCCTTTTTTCTGCGATCTGTGTAAAAGTGGTTTTGATATCATTTTGGCAAAAGTTGAGTGGATTTATAACCTGTTTTAATTTTTTCATAATTTTTTACGTCTATAACTAGTTATGTCATGACATTTGCACATATAAGGTTAAGACATTTCTCTGAGTACGCCATAAATGTTTGTCAGCAGCAGCGGTTGGAGTCCATACTCAAAATATGTCCAAACTTTAAACCCATTACCTAAAATGTTCAGTTGTTGGTTGTATTAACAAACACAAGTCAGAGTAGCACGGTCAACAACCTGGAGGGGGGTGGGGTGTGAAGTGGCTCGTTTGCATTTAAAGGGCCAGCGCTCAAACCGTGTCATTACTCATAAATAGGGTTGAAGATGGACCTGTGGAGTTGAATTAATGAAGAATTCAGACCCAAAACTAGCATTGACAGTTCATGTAGACCACAGGGAAATGTTGTAAAATGCATAATTCCATTTTAAAAACCAAAATATCACTCCTTTAAGTGAAAACCCATCTTCTGCAGCCATAATTGCAAATCTTGCTGTGTTTTTTGGGGATGCATTTAGCTGTTGATTTATGCACCAGTGCAGTGTTGTAGATGTGAGTTGAGTTTTGAGAACATCATGTAGCTATTATGTACTGTTATTTCATTAAATACAATACTGGAAGCAGATTCTTAAAAAGCATTATCAGTCCTGATTAAATGGTCTTTCTCCTGAGTATTCTCTTTCCTCTACCAACTTGTTTGACTGCAGCAGTTTGAATAATTAAAGACTAAATTAATACCCTTTATACATACATATTTTGACTGGTAAAAACAATGCTTGGCTGGTGGATATTAATTTCTAGCTAATTAGTCTTGCGCACCACAGTGAAAATAAAAGTACATCATGTTTTTTACGACTTTGCTCCCGTTCATGTGCATAAAATCCTTGCTGTAAAAGAAGCAGAAGGTTAATATTCAAAAGCCCAAACATTTCCTAAACCCCCCAGACTGGCTGCAAACTCTGTGTGAGTGAAGCGAACGCTCTCTGCTTCCTAAACATCCACTGTGGAGGTGCCCTTGAGTGGGACATTGAGCCCCCAGCTGCTGCAGCAGCAGTACAAGGCTGTGCTTGTACTGCACCGCTGCTGGTCTAAATGTGTCTGAATGTGCAGCTGGGACTCTCGGTGAAAGAGAATGAAGCTCACTAAAACCCCGCTTGATAAATAAAGGCTTCACAATGCATCCCCGACCCCAGGTGACTCGGTTTTCTGCTTGTTTCACTGTGATTTCCTAACAAGGTGTCACAGGAGATTATGGCTACTATCTCCGCCACAACTGACAAACACCCACTCAGTTCAAACATTAGTCACATTCAGCATTTCTGCGCCGGAGCACGACTGCAGAGCCGCTTGCAGTTTTTGTCTGAGCTGAGTTCTACCCTGCAGCCCTGGGCAAGGAAACAGCAGCCTCACACCTCTGTAGCCACCAGTCAAAGTTCCTCTATTTTATGTTTCAGGCATTGTGTGTGTGTGTGTGTGTGTGTGTGTGTGTGTGTGTGTGTGTGTGTGTATGTATGTGTGTATATGTGTGTATATGTGTGTGTCTCACCTGAGCAAAAATAGCTTTCAGGAACAGCTACACAACTGGTGTAAAGGAGGAACAGGTGAAATGGAGTCTAAGCTGCTGAGGCTGAGTGTTACAAAGGTGTTGGATGGCAGAGCAGTCAATAGTGAGAGTAGAAGAAATATTGCGTTTCAGATTTAGTAATACAGACTATATATATGAAACCCTTCCTTGAGTTCCTGGAAGAGCTTTTGGATAAATATGTGCAACTTTAAGCAGTTTGTGTAAAGATCCTGCTGGTGTTAAATGATACAAATCCTTTACAGTGTTGTAGCAGCCCTGCAGGCAGAATATTCAATCATTTCATTTATTTGTTTCAAGCAGAAAAAAAACCCACAAAACATTTAATGTGTACAAGAAACTAATGGCAAAGGAAATACATTAATAAATAAAGGTGATCAAGACAATATAGCAATTGCCCTGTGCACTAGTAATAGCAAAATAAATTCAATAAGTATTGCTCAAAAAGGAGTGGGAAGTAGAAATTGTATTAAACCCCACCCCCATCTCACCTTTATACAACATAACACATGACTTTTACTTCCTTAAAGATAATGTTACATCTGTTCAGAGTTCTAATAATGGAATTTATCGCAAATCTTGGTACTTATTTTTGGTATTTATGCTTATGTGTTGCTTGTTTTATTGTAATATTTCTGTCCCCATTTATTTCCAACTGCTTAACTTGTGTGAAAAGTAATTGTAACATTAAATTTCCCCCTACGGATTAATAAAGTATTTCTGATTCTGATAAATAACATAGTAAACAGATTAGAAAAACTGATGTATATTACACATAGTAAATAAATGATAGTCTGTCATAACTTATAATTCAATATATTTCAACACAATTTTCACATACCAACAATGGTAATAGAAGTGACACATACCAACATGGTAAACTTAGAATTGAAATGTTTATTAAACTTTTAACTTAATGCAAACAAAAAATTTTGTATTTTTTTTGTAACATATTCGATACATTAGGCATTTTTGGCAACTTTTTGCTCACAATAATGTTAACTAGATACAAAATAGGTTTTACCTATAAAATTTTGAAAGTATAGAACATTTAAGGTAGTTTTGATTTGTTTTTAGCGTAAAACTTTTACAGCCTCATTATTTCCCTTGACTGGTACCATAATTTCAATAGCTTTTAATATTTTTACAGTTTCAAGTCAATAATAATGTAAATGTTCTTCCTAATGGAACTTTTTGAACTTTTTACCAAAGACCTTTGCAAAAGAGATTTCGGGGACTTCCTGGTTAAATAAAGGTAAATAATAAATAATATACGACAGGTTTTTAAGGAAAATATTGATCTTATTGATAAGATAAAGGTCTCAGAACCTGACGTAGCAAATATGGTACAAACGGTTTCATAGGGTTAAAACGTTTATTATCTGTCTGTTGCTCATCATGACTGATCTGTGATGATATCTTAGTCTTGGTACGATTTTTAATGCCTGAAAGAAACCTGATTGATTGATGAAATTCCACCAAATGCCAGTGACGTTTTTGCATCCTTAAATAGATCAACATTTCATGGAATAAGGTTGTGTACCAAAGAGGAAATTAAATTCCGAGGATGCCGTCACTCCACAAATATCAATAAACGCTGTGAGTGTGACAAAAGAATCGAACTGAGGATTACGGTCCAAAGATTCTGCTGCTTTTCATGTTCTTTTAGTTGAGAGTTTAGCAGTTAATTTGGTCCAACTGTTTTGTACCATGTTTATTGAGATTTATGGTGTGGATAATATTCAGAAGGGGAGCAGTTTCATCAGATTTCTGCCTATGGGGGAGTGTGTTTGACCAATGAATCCAATAGTATTGTCTGACAAACATGCAGTTGTGATTGTTAGTATAAAAGATCACATGACAAACTGGCTCCGAGGTCCTACTGAGGCCGGGTTTTCTTCTATATAGATCTCATTTCACAAGTTTATATGTAAGTGAACAAACTCACCTTTAAAGTACACTTAAGTAATGACATATTTCTTGTTATTACTTAGTGTTTTATTGTGTACTTACTGTGCTTTTATTGAAGTCTGTTTTATTGTTTGAGTGAATAAGAGCAGCTGACAGCTACCTGAAATATCTTATCACTTATCTTGGAACGCGGCATCAACTTTCATTTCAAGTGGAACAGGTTGGCGTTGCATTGTTTATTTGCATTTTGTTCATATGCAGTTGTTTGTGAGTTTGTTCTGTACAACCTTCTATCTCTATATTAATATGTTTGTACTTCTGGGGTGGCATATTTTAAATCCTTTCATGGCTTTCAGACAGAGAAGTTCTAAGAAGTGTCCCCCTTAAATTTCGTTCTGGGAAATACTCCCCCCAGAGAAATTTTTCATTTTACATTCGCACAGACAGTAAAGGACCAATAATTCCCCAGATACTATTTGTTTTTTGACTAGATAATCGTAAGAAGATGATGTGATATAATGTTAGAATACAAGCAAGAGGCAGAACAACAAGAAATCCGTCTTTAATATCATGATATGGGATCCAACCAAATGTATTACAGTTTAGAAAAACATTCAGTGTATAAATGATATGTAAATACTAGTATAGTATATATAATACTCGTAAATACTTGTAGGGCTGCATAATATTGGAAAAAAACACATTGCAATTTTTAACTGCAATATATATTGCTATTTTTTTCTTTGTTTTTGGTGATTTTCTTCTTCATTTTCAGTGATTTTCTTCTTTGTTTTTAGTAATTTTCTTTGTTTTTTGGAGATCGTCTTCTTTGTTTTTGATTATTTTATTGTTTACTTTCGGTGATTTTCTTTGTTTTTGGTGGTTTTTGGTGATTTTGTTCCTCATTTTCGGTGATTTTCTTTCTCATTTTTAGTGATTTTTCTCTTGTTCGTTGCTCATTTTTCAAAGGTGTTACCAGTGACTCACAGGGGCGTGGTCTACTTCAGCCAACTGAATGACTGTGATTGGTGGATGGCTGTGAACGGTGTGTGTGTCAGGTATCCTTGAAATTAGATGAGAACAAGTAGAGTTAATTTGCCTCCTACATTGCAGGATCTGTGATGTGTTTATTGTACAGACGTACATTTCGATGACAATGCACAAACGATATATTGTGCAGCTCTACATACTTGGAACTAGGTCCAAGGGGCGGAGCCGAGCTGGGCCAGCACTGCCCCTCGGACCTCGGATTAGGCTCCATAGGCCAGAAGGGCTCCCGGTCCATTCTCTGGGATCGTTCTTAACTGAACTGTATTCTCCGTTCTTGATATTGAGAAACCACCACAGTTACTTTTGGCGTGGCCTAAGTTTGACCAATCACCAAACACCTACACCATATGAGTTCCAATTGAACCATGAAAAGACCCTATCTTGGGAGTAGGAGCTGAAATGATAAGAGGAATTATGGTCCGTGGTTCCAAGTTCCTATGCTGTCCTAATGCGTGAAAAAGGGCATAGTTCTTGAAAAGCTTATAGGAACTACAAAAAGGTCCTACAGTGTTAAAGGAGCTTTTGTTTCTGTTTCTTCTATGTATTTTCAATACTTAAAAATCATTAAACCCAAAATATGGCTTGCTATGTGCTAGGTTTGGGTAGGCACAAGGCGGGGTGGGAGGGGAGGGATGTTACTGTTCTTTTTTTGTTGTTTTTCACTGTTTTTTCATATGGTCAGCGTTTATTCTATATTACCTGGTTCTAAGGGATATATTTGTCTTATGGAAGGGCAATATCTCTGTAAAAATCATTTAAACAAAGCTGTAAATAACAACAAAAAAAAGAAATTCAGTTGCTTTTCACCAGCATAGTTAGTCCATCAATCTACCCATGACATAATCCTGTTCACACTATTAAAAGAATGTGGACAGTAACATCCCAGAACACCTGCAGATGTGATCCGATCTCAATGCAGCCTCAAAGTGTCCTGAGTGCGTTCACACCTGACATTAGAGCCGTCCACTGCCATCAGATCAAACATGTTTATGCCATGATCTGTACATCCACATAAACAGGAAAACACCACATGTGAAGGATCTATGGGCTGTGGTGGGTTGTTGTGCTGCCTCCCATGCAGTCAGACATGAAATATAACACAGAAAACGACAGATCTGTTAGTTAAACACAGGCCCTCAACATCAGAGCCGTGCTGTGAGGAAAATAAGGCACTGATGCCAAACAGGAGTAACTGTAATTTCCTCTGGCCTGAAAGTGTTTTTCACATCCATGGGAAAAACAGTTGCAATCACAGAGCGAGTGCATTTCCTGAGAGTCAGTCTTTCATTATCAGAATCTGATTGATATGGGCTCTGGCTGCATGTGGTGAAAAAGTCAAGGAATATTGCAGTTACAATTTGAGGGAGAAAACACACAGATACTCATTTAGAATGTCAAGTCAAGCAAACAAACTTAATCTGTTGTGACTTTCATTTTGCATGTTTCTCACAGTATTTCTCTCTCTCTCTTAAGCACCAGTAAATCCAAAATGTCACCAGACAATAGAGGATCTGTTTGGGTTTTTTTTTTTTTTCCCATTTTTGCAATTATAGCACCCTAATTTTCCCTAAATATGGACCTTTGTAGCCTTTTGCAATTGTGGAATGACACTGGCTGATATTGTGATTTGATTGATAGTTCAGATTATGGAGAAAGAAGTAAAAATACACAGCTTTGTTTTTTGGTACATGACTAAAAATCACTGATAATTTGTAGGAAAATTATGGGTCACACAAATTAGAATTGCACCTGGAGTGACCTCTTTTGCACTTGTGTTCATGTGTGTTCCAAATGTATTTATTTAAAGGAGTGATATTTTGCATTCATTCATTCATTTTCCATACCCGCTCTATCCTCATTAGGGTCACGGGGGTCGCATGGAGCCTATCCCAGCCACTTAAGGGCGAAGGCGGAGTACACCCTGGACATTTCGCCAGTTCATCGCAGGGCTTGATATTTTGCATTTTTAAATGGAATTATGCATTTTTAAACATGTCTCTGTGGTCTACATAAACTGTAAATGCTATGCTTGGGTCTGAATTCTTCATTAATTCAACTCCACAATCCATATTCAACACTATTTCTGAGTAATAATGCCAAAAAGGTGGTTTTCAGCACTGGCCCTTTAAATGCACATCCCACCCCCTCCAGATTGTTGATTGTACTGCTCTGACTTGTGTTTATTAATGCACCTAACAACTGAACATTTTAGGTAATGGGCTTGAAGTTTGGACATGCTTTCAGTGTGGACTACAACCGCTGCTGCTGACAAACAATTATGGCGTACTCGGAGAAATATTTATTGGAAGTCTTGACTTTTTATGGGCAAATATTGTGACGTAACTAGTTATAGATGAAAGAAATTAAGAAGGGATTAAAACAGGTTGTAGAAATCCACTGGATTTTTGCCAAACTGAATATGAAGATAGCGCTGCAGCACCTGGAGGGTTCCCTTTCAGACTTTATGAACCATTAGGGTCCAAATACACAAATAAATGAACCAAAGACTGATAAAAGTGGGTTTAGATAAATATTACTTCTTTAATGTATTTATTACAGTCCAAAGCTGAATTAACAGTTTTTACCTCGGCCAGAGTATTGTTGGTTACTCTGTCCGTTCGTCCTGTCTGTCCAAAAACTTTGGCATGCACTGATAAGTCAAGCCAAAGGGGGCAGTCCCCACAGAGTCAGCCGTAGTTGACCGTATACACTCCACAGATATCTGCGCATATTTGGGCTGCGCTTAATGCTGACCTAAATCGGACATGACACTCAGTTGATACGAGGACATTTATAGCATTGGCAAGCTCAACTATGAAACCTCAAACATCCGCGAAAAATGCATAGCATGGTTAAGAAAAAAAGACAAATGAATGAAAATGCCTGTGTAAACCACACACAAATGATCGTGGCGCTCCGCAGGCTGAGGGTTTTAAAGTGTGAACACATTATACTTTCAATTTCCCATAAAGTCAATTTCTGCTTTCTCTGCTCCGAAGTCTCTTTATTGTATCAGCCACTAAAAATCCATGTCTAGTTGGAACAAGCCACACAGCAGCTTATTACTTTTCATCTAGTAAATACGCAGACGCTGATATTAAAGTAATTTGGAGCTCTCACCCAACTAATTAGCTTTATTTATTCCATATAATTCTTCAGTACCAGTTGTATAAATGTTTTCCCTTGAGCAGTGATGGTTTGCTGCAGAGTCGAGGAGATGCTCATGGAGTGGTCAGTTAAGGCTGTATTTTTTTGTGGTCAGTTCTCGGCTTTTAGAGAGAATCACTGCAGCAATGAAGCTAAAGGATGCTGAAAGAGCCTCATCTTAATTATAGTGCCGCTCTAGCCAAGCAGCGCTCCAGCCTCATTATTAATGGCTTATAGTGAGGAAATTGACACCGTGGGAAATAGCCGGGTCCATCATCAACATTCAGCCTCCGCGAAGACAGCCACTCATTTTTCCTCCTGCATGGGTGCTGGTATTTTAAGGTAACTCCCAAGCAATTGACCAAAAATAAAACCAGTCAGCTTCTTGTGGATAAATAAGAGAATGTAAACCCTGAGGTGAATCGAGGAGGTCTGGGTCCTTCATCATTCTGACACAGGCCTCCTCAGCCAAGTAAGGTAAAAATATAGATGCTTCTCTGCAGGGCCCCAAATCTGTTCTTCTGTCGGAGTGGCGGTACCAGGCTGCGGCACCAGGAAAAGTAGGCGGTGCTGGCAGAGCTCTAAACATTTCCAGATGCTGCTGTGGGAGCCCAGCAGGGAGAAAAATCAGTGTTTGGCCAACCTAAAGAGGCCTAGAGGACGATTTGAAATGTCTACCTTGCAGTTAGATTTGACTAATAGTGGGTTTTTTCAAGGCCGACACTGGTAGTTTGCGGATTGAGCCGACCAAGAGTTGTTCTTTTACGCTGATATTCATTAAGTTAAACAGGCCAGTGAAACAGATTTGACACAGCGGTTTGTTCACTGAGGCCATAGAAGGATAAATGAAGAAGCAGTAATCATTTTCAGCAGCAGCCAGAACATTATTCTTTTCATTGTACAAAGGAAAGTCTAAGAATTCAGTAAAATACAATTGAGTCTCCATAATAATAATCTTTAATCATATCTTTAAAGGGAATGAAAGGAATAAATTCCAAATACAAGACATCTAAAATGAAGAAAGTTCGACTATACCGTGTGAAGTTTTATCATAATCATACAGTCATGGAAAAAATTCTTAGACCATCAAAAGTCATCAGAAACAATAGTTATGCAATCAAATACTAACTCCTGTGTGTATCATAAGACTAAAACAGACAGAAAAAAAACATGGAATGCCTAAAAATACTGTTTTTGTCAGTACAATGCCTTAACTATTAATGCAAGAACTTATGTGATTTTAGTTATTACCAAGAAAACCATGAAAAATGGATAGATATCAGCTCTGAAATGTAACACTTATGAGCTGTTTTTGTTGTTATCATTATATTTGTCCAAACAAATGTACCTCAATTTGTACCAGGCATTAAAATGAACAAGAAATTGAAAAACATAGAGTGGTCTAATATTTTTTTCCATGACTGTATATTCTGATGGTTAAAAGATTTATTTAGTGGAATCTTTCTTGCATTGTGTTCCTAAACTGGCATTAGAAGGCCAGGCGAAACCTACAGAGTATTGACGTGCTTGCACAAAAGGAACTGGAGTTCAAGACGTTCAGGGCTAATTCTTTGCTTAATGTTTGGAAGATGAACATGAATCGTCATAGTCTGTTAAAAACACAAGGTCAAAAACAAAGATACAACTGTGTACTGCTCATGAAGGAAATGTTTTTCCCAGTTTGCTCATGATGGAACCTGAGGCGGCCACATAAATAGATAACATTAGAGGACCAAAGAGGGTGCCTTGGGTCACTCCAAAAGCAGTTATTTACAGTTCTGATAGAAAACTACTGTTGGTGAAGAATAAGATAAGGCAGAAATGTGTTGGCAATTTTTGTACTGTATGAACAGCCCCTGCATTCTTTTGAATATTAACATTAGTGCCATCATGGATTTTGCTGTTAAAGAGATAGATTCTTCAGTTTTGCTAGGAATTGTAATTGCTTAGGCAAGCTTTTATTTTTTCATTTAGATCATAAACATATATTCCATCAGTTTTAACTTAACTTTTCATGCTGGGCAATTACCAACATGCTAATACTGTAATTAATAAATGTTACTTTCTTTTTCTTTTCATTATTATTATTAGTAGTAATGTTATACTTGTTATTATTATAGTGAAGATTCAGGGGTGAAATTTTAATGGGAGATAATAAAATCCAAAAACACATCACCTGGGAGCACTAGCATAAATAATTCAACAACACATATTGTTCATGTTATGTGCACTAGCTCAAGGACTTTACATTGCACATTGAGCTGCTTTATGTCCATGTTTTCCCATTAGATTTAGGTGATAAGTCCAAAAATTTAATCTAATTTTTTTCAGTTTTATGGATTATTTAAAATTGTTCAGGCTATGGGGATTGAAGAGAAAACATGAATCAAAAATACTCTTTCTTTACTAAAAGTATATGTCATATATATACAGAATGAGTTTTTGTTGAGGTTAAATGGTCATTTTTCACAACTGTTGGTCTATCGCCCAGTGCTGGTTCCTGTTACTAACAAAGGTAAGAGCTTTTATCCCAGTATTTGGGACACAAATGTAGGGCGGTACAATATATCATTTGAGCATCGTCATTGCAATGTACATGTGTGCAATAGTCACATCGCAGATCCTGCAATGTAGGGGGTAAATGAATTCAGTGGGTTTTCATCTAATTTCAAGGGTGCCTGACACACAGTTGAAAACATTGAAAAATGAGCAATGAACAAGAGGAAATTACCAGAAAAGACAATGAAAATCACTGGAAATTAAGAAAATCACCAAAACCAAAAAAGAAAATCACCAAAATTAAAGAAAAAAATCACAAAAAATAAAGAAAATCACCAAAAACAAAAGAGAAAATCACCAAAATTAAAGAATAAAATCACAGAAAATGATGAAAATCACCAAAAACGAAGAAGAAAGTACCCAAAAATGTTGAAGAAAATCACTGAAAAAAACAACTTGGTGCCAAAAAGAAAAGAAACATCAGTTATGTGGAACTATTTTCTCTACAAAAGGATAATATTGAAATGTGTGTTCTGTGTCAACAGTGTCTTACACCTGTTGACACAACGAGAGGAAACACAACTAATTTGTTTGACCATGTACATCGACACCACAGATATTAAATCCTCCTGAGTGTTTTTTCATATCGCAATATATATTGCAGGGTTAAAAAAATGTCAGTGCAATGTCAGTTTTTTCCTGTATCGTGCAGCCCTACACAAATGCCAATTTAAAGATCCGTCTGTTAAACATGAAGGAGCAGGTCAAGGTCGAGTCATATTTAAAGTGAATGGATGCAACTCCTCAAACTATCTGACACACAAACACAGATTTGTCGTCGCCCATCGAGTCACATCAGGCCACAACCCCTCCACCCCCACCTCCAC
>JAPTGZ010000003.1:36775179-36794312 GCA_029814645.1 Fowleria isostigma
ACATTGCCCATAACTGATCATAACAGGGTGGAACTTTAAGAGTTAACCAAACAGGTGGAACATGTTTAAGATAAAAAACAAAACTAAGGTGACGATGAAATGTTGAAACTTCCATGTCAGTTTTCACAGTTGAATTCCCACCAGAAATAAATGATGTCACTTCCTGTAAATGGCTTTTATGGAATTGTAGTTTTGTTTTTAAGGCAATTAACAGGGTGGAAACTTACTACTGGGAAATGTACAATATGAAGAAAATAGTAAATAAATACAGTTTCACCAGATTCAGTTGCATCAATAAACTAAACTTTATTTTATCAAATTATTAAAGAAAAAAAAGTTTATAATTTTATGACTTATACTTCTGGAGGAAGTTGATTACATGACCCTGTGGGACACAATGACATTGAGGGTGTGTGTCACCAAGATTTGGAAAATACAAAATATTTGAAATCCATTTTATTTATGTTTAAATTATGGCAAATGCTTGAACACATAATTCAATTACTTCGTTGTAAATATTAAGTCCATTTTAGAAAAAAAATCAGGGTAAGTGAAACATGAGGCCATGAAATGTTGCTGCAAAAGGAGAATTACCATAAATACTCACCTTCACCAAATACAGAATAAACCATGAAACAGGAACATGTGTCCAAATTTGATGAATCAAGGTTTTACTTCATGGAAATCATGAAAAATGGCCAAATGATAAACCAATAATAAAGCTGTTGATTGTGTTAAATCTACTGAGAATGTTTCTCTCGTCCTCACTGAACACTGGTCTTTTATTAAAACACAAAAAATACTTTTTAACCAAAATCCAACTACATCACTTTTTTTTTTAATTTTCTATTATTACCTATGAAAGTTTTAGAAAAGCAAATGATTTGTGAGTCATGCTTCGTTATGTGTTCATGTAGGTAGAAAACTGAATTGTCTGCAGCACTGATACAGTATCAGCGTCAATAGTTCTTATTTTTTCCTGTTTATTCTAAAAAAAAGTTCCATCCTGTTTGTGTATTTTATCAGTGGTGTTTGAGTAGTTAAGATTTGATATGAATAATGATGTTACACATGTTAATGTTCTGACAAAAGTCTCAAACCAATAATCAAGGAACCAGAAACAGACAAAAGGAACGACAATCACTTCCATTAATCATGTTTCAGACAAACAGAAAAGCCCAGACAGGATTAAATATGAAGAGGCTACATTTTATTCAGTGCATTTAAAGACAGAGTATAATTTAGTGGTAGCATAATTACAGTCTCCAGTGACTATCCCTGGTCTACTAGCAGCACATTACATTATTAACAAGACAGAAAACGGCTCAGATCATCCTGAACATCTTTAATTTTCTCAAAAGTCGAGGAATGTGGTTCATTAAAGTGACAAAAATAAATTAAGGTTAAAAAATAAATATTTCCTCTCAACACTGACATTTCTACTGTTAGAAAGGCGAACACTTGCGGTCGCAGCCGCTCCGATTGGGCGGGCTCAACGACCCACAGGAGTGCAACTAACGCTATGAAATCATACATGACGAGTCCACGCCGTACCATGGACATTATTGCAGCCAGAACGTGTTTGATACATGACACGGACTGGACCAAGGCTGACGGAGTCCTGGAAGAGGGCCAACACTGACGCTGCGTTCACATCAGAGGGGAAATAACAGCGCCGGTAAAGGTCAGATACAGTTAGAGCGGCTGCAGATGTGGAGGAAAACGACAGAACACGACCAGAGCGGATGTGTCTGCGTCCATCAGACCTGGAGTGGTTCATCAGATCAACTCTGGAGTTTGGAAAAAGGGTTAGAAACAGCGTTTATGTAAAGGTCACTGTCCAATCTGGAAACCCGATTTATTTTACACATGTGGGAAAATTCTACTTTTTACATTTCATTAATGTTTGTTTTTACATGTGATGACATATCAGGTGCAGATTATTTCTTGTCAAATGA
This sequence comes from Fowleria isostigma, assembly GCA_029814645.1. Lineage (NCBI taxonomy): Eukaryota > Metazoa > Chordata > Actinopteri > Kurtiformes > Apogonidae > Fowleria > Fowleria isostigma. The sequence goes on from JAPTGZ010000003.1 coordinate 36,777,138, forward strand.
ATAAACACTTTTCTTTTGTAAAGCCGGTTTAACAAGAGTTTTAATAATAAAGATCTGGGTTAAATATATTAAACTGGGGGTGTGAATGCTACAAATCTGTTAAAACCTCATGCATTCACAGACTTTCAAATACATTTTTAGCAATTTCCCCTCAGTTTGAACTGCTGTTAGCTCGCAATGCTAACATTAATTGATTTCACTGCTGAAAATGACGTATATATAATTAAAACATTGAATTTTCTATTATTACTACTCATGCCATGGGTGACATTAATTTTTATTTGATCTACTTAATTTACAGTCACAGAAAAATTATTAGACCATTAAGTCATCATAAACAATGGTTATGTAATCAAGTCCTAACTCCTGTGTGTATCATGTGACTAAAACAAACAAAAAAGAAACATGAAATGAATAAAAGCACTGTTTTTGTCAGTACAGTGTCATAAATATTGATGTAAGAACTGATGTGATTTTGTTATTATCAAGAAAACCATGGAAAATAGATACCAGCTCTGAAATTAAACTACTATGAGCTATTTTTGTTGTTATTGTTATATTTGTCCAAACAAATGCAAGCATTAAAATGAATGAGAAATTGAAGAAAACATTTGGTGGTCTAAGAATTTTTTCCGTGACTGTGTATTGTATTAAACTGGGGCTGCAAATGCTAAAAATTCTTTCAAAACCTCATCCTTTCATAGGCTTATTTATTTATTTTTTAATCACTTTTCCCTCAGTTTGACTGAACTGCTGTTAGCTCACAATGCTAACATCAACTGATGTCACTACTGAAAAATGAATGAAATCATTAAATTTTCTAGTATTTCATAACTACTAATACCATGGTTAACGTTAATTTCTATCTAATCTAGTAATTTACATAACTAAAGACAGGAGTTTTTTGTATATGTGTAAAACAAATGTGGTTTCTGGTTCAGATCAGGAGTTCAGAGTCAGCCTAGTTTAGCATAAAGCTTAAATGTAATTGGAACCAGAGGCCTCCATCTGCAAAAATTTAAAAAACAGACAAAGCGTCACCAAACATGTAAACAATAGACGGGATAAGCCCCATCTTCTGCCGTGCACCATGGGAATTAATTTTGGTGGAAACATGAAAGTGGTTAATGATAAAAGAACTCATTCAGTCCTGTGTAAAAGTCTTAATCCGACATTGTTTGTTGGTTTAGTGAAGTTCTAATGTCCACACATATGCGTCTGTCAGTCTGTATTAAAATCCAATCTGATACATGTGAAGTATGTACAGCAGGAAAAACTAAAGTTTCAGAGAAAAAAAACAGCTTCTATAAACCACAGTGGTTGTGTTTATAGTGACCTCCCTTTGCACTTAACATGTCTTTAACCCTTTTGTTCAGACCATATGAGATTTATGGCGTTAATTTTCTGATGTTTTTTACCAGGTTTCATTCAACACGTCAGATGTTTCTAATTGTGCTGCTTCTTGTCATGGGGTCAGGGGTCAAACTTAATAGTGAGAATGTTTAGGTTTTTGTCTTATGGCTGTGCAAATATTTCCTGTATTCTCCTGATTGTGAAGAAAAACCATGAGAAATAAACATGTATGATCATTTCAACCCTAAAAACAACACAGATAAAGGTGGAAAAAGACTTTTACACAGGACTGTATATCACCTACACATATGATGTTTGTCTATTTAAACTGAAGCGAATAAAAATGGAGTTCCATTAAGTCATCAAAATACCATTTAGTTTAATGTGAAAAAGCAGTGACATAAACTAAATCTGGTCTTGTTGAAGCTGCACGTACGTATGTTCAGACGGCAGGTCTTAATGCACTACAGATTTTTTGGTGAAATCCGATTTTTTTCATGTGCTCGTTCATATTACTCATTAAATGTGACTATCAGTTTTCAGTATGAACAGAATGTGACCCTGAAGTGACCTGTGATACGTGACCACGCAGACACACACTGCGTTTACTGAAGTAACGCCCCTGGACGCACAATTAGGATGTTTGTCACATTTCAATGATGTGAAGGTCAGATAAATGCGACCTGGTTGTTCAGACTGAAGTCTCACTACAAAATATCAGATACGTATCAGGTTTAGGACCACATATGAGAATGTCCTGGCTCAGATTAGTGCTGTTAAAACTATCTAACAGATCGGATACAGATCACATATGGGCAAAAAAAAATCTGATTTAAGCCACATTTTCCTGCAGTCTGATCGTAACCATAGTCACTGATTTTGAAGGTTTGAATAAAGTGACTCATGTTGACTTTAACATTATGTATTTTCAAAGTCTGACACTTCACCAGTTTTCTGACAAAATTTTCCCATGGTGCACTGCAAAAGGGGCCGAGTCTGTCTTGGCTCCGAATACACAAACATACGATTCATCTGAAGCTCATACTTTCGTTCCAAAACAGCAGATATCCCAAAATATCACTGTTTCTAACAACAATAAAACAATGAACGGGTGTGAGCGCTAACATGGATCCGCCATTAGCTCAGAACACAGAGCTGCAGGTGGACTGACCCGGTTCAGTCGACCTAGAAAAAGCAGTTCCATGGCAAACAAAAGTTAGGAAGCACAGTTTGTTCAGCAACAAAAAGCAGAAATAGAATCAACTCAAGTAAATGCTAACATTTGGCTATAAGTGAATGTCGACATGACTCCACTCAGCTCCTGGTTTGTTTTTCGGGTTCTTGCTCAACTACAAAAACCTGCTGTCTTCATGTGACCAGAGGCCTGGATCACCAACCAGGATTAAAGGGTCAGGGGTCAGAGGTCAGTGGGGCGGGTTTCTGGGTCAACCACCAGTGTCACGAAGGTGGTTTGGTTCATAAAGGGTCAATTGCCATGGTAACTGACACTGCTCCAGAGCACATTATTGAAATAGTTCAAGACAGCGAGTAGAAACATAGTAAAGGTGCACTGGGTTCACATGGAACAGTCAGACCACTGGTCTCTGACACTGCAGCTGTTGGTTTGATTTTGAAAATGATATCGAACCTTAAAAAAGAGTCAAGTTAAACCAGTAAATATTGGTCTAAGTTCTGTTTTTATATTCATGTTTTACTTGCTGCCAGCCTCTCTAATGAACACAGGCAACTGCAAAATACAGATAAATAAAATAAAATAATGAATCCAAATGTGTCTGGGTCAGTCCAGTCAGATCCACCTGGACCTGAATGATGTCACTGGGATGATTTTAACCCACGCCGTCACACACTGGGCTGTCCGTCATCTTTCTTTCTGGCTTTGGTTTCAACAGCTGCGTTTCCTTTACGGCTCATTTATGCTCACTTTACGTCCGTCCGTTTCTAACGTTGTCATGCATCACTGCCTTCATACTTCTGTCCTGTACGTTGGAATGAGTGGTTCTCAATCAATCCACCAGAGGGCGCCGCTATTAATTACTATATGGGCCGAACACCACGAAGAAGAGTAAAGTTTTTTGAAGAAAGTCAATAATAACAAACATGGTAATGACAGGAGGTTTTCCTACTGTAGACATGAATGTTAATATTGAGTAGTTGTCAGAAATATGTCAGTAGTTCTTAATACCTCACAGTCGCTCTTTGAAAACTGCTATTTATGGAAATGATTCTGTTCAAATCTCAACACTGCCTCCACTGTTCCCAGTGGTACTTCTCCATTTCGTCCGTCTACCTACACATCCGCAGACTCTCAGAAATGGACAGAATTACACACCTAACGTATGCAGGGGACGGACAGAATGCTCCATCCATATCCGTCTTAAGTCTTTAATGTAGAGCATAAATGAGCCCTTAGTCTGTGTTATGCTTAATAATCCTCACATTGTTTACTATATTAGTTCATTCTTGTGAGAAATCTGCAGTTGTAGACTTGTCCAAGTGTGTGACTGGAATCTTCCCCTTTTATAAGGAGAATCACATAACAACTGTCAACACAACACACTGGTGACCAGCTCTACGTATCATGAGAATCACCACTGCACTCGTCTGACAGGAAGTCCCACATATTCACACATGGATGAGCCAAACCTGCTGTGATTCAGGCCTCTGGTTTTATGAATGAATTCAACTGTTTGGATCAACACAAAGAGGCTTTCAAAGGTGAACGAGTGAATAAATGACTGTTCACATCCTGTGGACTCTCATTCAAACATCTGTTCAGTACCTTCTTTTAAGACATGTAGAAGCTTTAAAGGTGATGAGTGGGCTCCAGTGGAAACTCCTCACAGTGATGTCTGTCCTGTCAAATCCATCACCGTCACTTTTATTATGACCAGGTGATAATGACATTTGTTTACCTTTGGTTTTACACATATGTCGGTGATGGATGTGATGGATGAAGACAGGCAGAGTATTTGATTATTACAAGTGAATTATTTAACATGTGGATGATGGACATGAGGAGTGATTCTGTCCCAGTCTTTTTGATCTGTATAAATCATTAGTCACTGTAAGCGGTCTCCACTGCATTCATTCATGTATTTTATGTCAAAAAAACAAAACATGTGAATTTCTTAATCTCAACACAGACCTTATTTAAGGCATTGAACCAAACCCCAAAGGACCTGGAAGTTCTGAACTCACTTGTTTGCAGCCCTGCCCAACAGCGCAGGCTTACTGTTATCCCCACATGAAGTGGATGCAGCCAATCAGCTGTGAGCAGCTGAGGGGGTGTGTTCACAGTCACATGTCACTGGACGCGGTGCCTTTGCTTTTGCGTCCGGGCAGAGGGAAGGCGGACTTGCTCTGAGGTTGAGTGAGGCGGCTGGTCAGCTGCGTGAACGGCTCGATGAGCGAGTTCCGCTCTGAGACGCTCACCTCCCACAGCTTCACCTTCTCCCCCCGCGCCCACTGCTGCGCCACCTCCTGGTCCACCTGACGACGCTCCCGAAGGTCCGTCTTATTCCCCAGCACGATGACGGTCACCTGGGAACAAAACAAACCCCAGAGTTCACCAGCTTTTACTATCATCATCAGTAGTGACCGAACTCAGAGTAAATAATAAAACAACCACTAATAATTATAATAACTATTATCATTACAATGATGAAGAATTACAAACAAAGAATACTGACCAAAAACACCCAGGGTGTTCCACCTTGTAAATATCAAAATAAAAGTCAACTACAACCTCCACTTTGTTAATTTCACAGACTGGAACATTTAGAGCTAAAAAGGCTTTAGATTTTTGATCACATTTAATCTGTGAATTCAGTTTCCCAGTTTAGGATTAATAAAGTACTTCTATTCTATTCTATTCTATTCTATATGAACCATCTACATATAAACAACTTGTAAATATATATATATATATATTTATTTCCTTATTTTTGATGGGAAACACATTCTATTCCAGAGTGTGATAAGCAGGATATAATTTATAAAACGTTGGCATAGAAATAAAGATTACTTCTGTTTGTTATTTTGGACAGAGGTTCTGTGAGGTAGATGTGATGCGGTCTGTCAGAAATGTCGCCACTTCCCCCAGTGGACACTTGAGGTATTGCAGGTGAAAAAGCTCCAAAAAGCATTGACCCCATTGAACTCAATCATTATAAACATGTCTGTAAAGCTACTGACAGGATGCCTGTAGTACAAAAAAAAAAATAAAAATGTTTAAGATTATTCTGTTCCTCCCTTTTCAGAACACAGAGGTTTTACTGTTGTAAGATGTCTAAATTACCACTACATACAAAATGCGGTTCATGGCACTGAAGTAACAAAGAAGCCAGAAGCTTGTTTGGCTTATGCACCAATAAGCAGCTTTCCATTCAGCTGAATAAACACCATTTTGGCATCTGGAATACAATTCTAAAAATACATCCACTGTTTACACAGCTGATGTAGGGAAAAAAAAACTGAAGAAAGGAAACAAAGAAACATAATTTTCAAACATACAACATGTCTGATTCACATCCTAAAGTGGGAAGAAACCAGAAAGCATGCTGATGCTGGAAATCCAACTTTTTTTTTCAGAAAAAATTACTTGAAGTGATGATCAAACTAGAGTCAGTTTAGTCTTGTACATAAACAGTATTTTGAGGTTTTTAATTATTTGATAGTTACTAGTGTTGATTTGTTAAACATCCGCCGAGGACATGAAACCATTGAATTGATAAATATCAAAGAAAAGGCGTGTAAAAATTATATTTGTAATGTCATTTATTTCTGTTTAAGGTAACAAAGACCTGAATTGTTTAATAAAATTAAGCCATTTGTTATAGATATGCAGTTACTTTTAGAGAAAATATGAGTAAGTATATCATAGGAACAGAAGAGTTACTGTGTAACAGTTAACACTCAGGTACTACTTCCTGTTTCTACCACACATCTACCAACATCAGAGATCGCATTTTAACACATGGGTGAGGCACTCACTACATGGAGGATGTCATGACAACATCTGAGGTATATTTTGACAAAGCCTCACCTCTTTTTTATCTCTGGACTTGTCTATTTCCTTCTTCAGGATGTCTACCTTCTTAAAAGACTCTAAACTGTCAACACTGTAGACGAGCACAAAGCCGTCTGCCACAGAGTAGTAATGTTTGGGGAGATCTTGTCCATCATGGAGGCCTTTGGTGTCATAGAGCCTCAGCTGCTCCTTCACACCGCGGTCAGTTTCCACTGAAGCTACGTAGACGTCTTCCTGAGTCTCATTAGACTCTGAACCTGAAATGAACCATTAGAAAAATTACATTTATTTAACAACTAATTTTATTGACAGTGGAAGTTGAAAACCTTCATCCATTTAAAATACAGACTGAAATATAGGCTCTACTGCTTAAGTGTAAACTAAGTAGTCTTTTGTGACTTTTTTTAGTTAGAAAGTCACCTCTCATGTCCCACATCATTGCACACAAACACACTCTTTGCCTCGTGTTTGGCCTGTTGCTCACACTACCAATTGATGATTAAACCTTATTTTATTCATGCAAAATGTGGAGAAAAAACATTGAAATTAGTGCCTGTTTTCATTTTGTCAGTGTAAACAAGTACTGCATAATTTTGTGGAAAAAATCCTCAATAATGTGTGGTGAACTTGCTTGGTTGGGCAAGTGGGTCAGAAATTTCTGTGCCCAATATTTATTACAATAGCAAAAACTAAAGCTTATTGTTATTCTTAATCTGTATGTGCACCCTCAAAAAAAATGAGCGAGGTAGTTGTCTCTTTAGCTGTTTCCATGATTAGCTCCACAAATTAAAACAATCAAGCACACAAGTTTGTAGAATCAGATGCGGCGCTTTACCTCCTCTAGACAGGCCGTGTGGCTGAAGCCTGAACTGAAATTGCAATCTCTTCGACTGGTTATCAACAAAAATGCAAAACAATGTGTTGCAAATGCATTAACCAATTTGAAATGAGTGTTATCCACAATACAATTTGAAAAACATTACAAAAAATTGTAACAACTTTTTATGTTTTACACATTACATCACTCTACATCACCTCCATGTGACCCTCTCGATGATAGAGTGGTTCAGATGATGACACACTGGCTGACCACTCTTCTAAACTGTAATCCAAAATGCCACCATGTGTGAGGGCTTTGTATTCATTTATTTATTATTTATTTTTTTTTTTTTCAGTTTTGAAATTACAGCACAAAATATTAGACCATGCCTGGTACAACTAAAGGTACATTTGTTTGGACAAATATAACAACAACAAAAATAGCTCATAAAAGCTTAATTTAAGAGTTGGTATCTATCCATTTTCCGTGATTTTCTTAAGAATAACCAAAATCACATAAATTCTTACATCAATAGCTGTGGCATTGTACTGACAATGATGACTTTTGATGGTCTAATAATTTTTTTCCGCAACTGTAGATCACCCTTAATCCTCCTCACTCAAATTGCAGGCTTTTTCAGCTATATAACTGCACACAACAATACTGCAGTACTTGGTTAACTATCAGTGTGCCAATTCATTCAACTGTTTGTATAACGGTTACAAACGATACCTGTTCAAAGAAAAACATTAACTTCTGATCATACATGATTGAAGAATTGAATTAAATTGAACTGAATTGAAGTATTTATTAATCCCTAAACTGGTAAATTGGATAACTGGTCATATCAGTCAAATCAGACAGACAGGTGTAACCTACACTCAAACTGAATGGTTGTATCTGTCGTCCTTTCCACTCTCGCAGTCACTCAGAATGACTGTCATTGTTGTGATACTCTCTTCTGACTACTGGTGAGTGCACTTCTTACCTACGATGTGATTCCCGTACAGTAACTGCTCGAGAATGGCTGTTTTTCCAACTGCTGCCTGGCCACACACCACAACTTTACAGCCTTTCCCCATTGCGGGTCTGCAATGTATGGATACAAACATGACGTTGACTTTTATGTAACATGTCTTACACACGCTAACGTTTCACTTAACTTCGTTTTTAAAAAAAAACAAAACAAAAAAACCCTTCATGACAGGTCGTGGAGTCGTTTGTTTTTAACCTAGCTTGGTTAGCTAACATTTTAGCAGCATCATTAAAGATAGCGTCTCAATTAGAGTAATGTTAACACGTAAATTACATCTTAGTTGCGAACACATTGTATGTTAGTTACTGACATTTGCAATTATAGGGAGTTTCTTACTTAAATCTGAAGACAAATAGCTGTTTATCAAGTCTTGAAATGTACCATCACTCCTAGAACATCCATTCTCTGTTAGCACTTTAACAAGCCATTTCAATACGCATGCGCAATTGACTGAGTTAACACTAACAACAAAAAGCTAGCACAAAAACAACAGTAAAATATGAATTCATCCATTTAATGTATATTTTATCATTTGAAAGCACATATGTGCGTAAAGTATCGCATTGAAAACAAGCAAACTGTTAAAGTGTCACAAAGACTACATTTCCCATGAACGATGACAAAGGAAGTGCATCACTGACGTTACCATAAGGCATGCTGGGTACGTACGCTCTCTCTTTCCGGCTGGTACGCCATCATGTAAGCGAGTGTTTCTATACTTTACTACCAACTTCAATCCATAAAAATCACGTACTAAACGGTTTCATCGGATTATTTTAGTCAGGACCTTGTGTGGTGACTTAATAACGATACAAGTGCAGTGGATATTTATAAGCGTAGTGTTTTTAAAATACCGATTATAGGTCTTTTACTTGAGCTCAGATGCTAGCTATCCGGTAGCTATTGAATCTGCTCGCCGCAGCCAAAAGAGAATGTGTTCTAGAGTAGTTGTGATATATGTGTTATATTACAGTAGTCATACTTACAACTGTAATTTGTAAAGTGCCCTTTTCTAATACATTATTGTAAAGGAGAGAGTGGGAGAGGCTACATGCTACATTAAGCTAACGGGTCTAGTAGCGCTAGCCCTCTCCAGTGAAAAAGAAGCATGCCATTCTGTAAATACCACAATATACCCAATGCTGATGGTGTGTCTGTGTGCAAAGTTTACATGGGTACATTCACATCATACTTGGCCTCATACGAAATGACAGTAGACTATGATTCAGCTTTTAATACGTGTAGTGATTGAGTTATGATCTATGTGATGGAATAAACTAAGCTATTATAAAGTGAATGGCCTGACATTTCCTACCAACTGGTTATGGTTTGTTTGGAATAATTCTACACACCTTATTGTTAAAGGTGAAGCTGATGTAAATGTGAAATGTGGGTGGGATTCTTCTTCCCACTCCTCTCTGAGCAATACTTACTGAGTTTATTTTTATTATTTGTGTACATGGCAATTACTATATTGTCTTGATTACTTTTTTAATGTACTTGTGATTAGTACCTTGTATACATGCAATGTTTTGTTTTTTCTTGTAACAAGTAAATTAATGAATGTACAGTCTGAAATGTATATGGCGATGCTGTCACCTGTAAGATATGGATAACTTATTGCGCACTGTATTGTCTATCAGAATAAAAAAAATATGTATACATATATATATATAATAAGACGAGATGATTGATTATGACTTTCTCTTCCTCAGATAAGTCAACATGGGAGCATATAGGTATATGCAGGAGTTATGGCGCAAGAAGCAGTCCGATGTGATGCGCTTCCTGCTCCGTGTGCGCTGCTGGCAGTACCGTCAGCTGTCCAACCTCCACCGTGCTCCTAGACCCACCAGGCCCGACAAGGCCCGTAGACTGGGCTACAAGGCCAAGCAGGGTGAGTTCAAGTCTTCAACTTCATATATGATTCTTTACACAATGAAACACGAATGCTAGCTGCTACAACATTGTATAATTGTGATTGCACCAACTGAAATGTGCGTGGTACATTCTAGCACTGGTTGCTACCAAACTTCTGTACATAAGGAACAAGTTGCAGTATGCACTGATGTACATTATAACAGATTTGAGATGAAAGTGGCTAAGTTTGTTAAATGTGTGAAGAAAAGATGTTAAACGCCTGTGTGGTAATGTCCAACGTGTAGTTATATTTGCACTGTTCCAGCCTTAATCCTGATCCATTATACAGTATTTAATGTTAATATGAGATGTACAACTAACAATTGTTTTTATTGTTGCCTGAACAGGTTACGTAATCTACCGTATCCGTGTGCGCCGTGGAGGCCGCAAACGCCCCGTGCCCAAGGGTGCCACCTACGGCAAACCAGTGCACCATGGCGTCAACCAGATCAAGTTTGCCCGCAGTCTGCAGTCCGTTGCTGAGGTATGTTTGCCTTGACAGACTGCACCTTTAAATGAATAAGGGCATGATGGGAAATGTTCAATCTATAATCATGACTGACAAGTGTTGTGGCTGGTTTTTGGTCTCAAATGAAACTTGATGAAACCAGATCTGTGTCTTTAAAACTTTTTTCAGACAGAACATGATAAACCTATCAGGCTTTTCTTTAAAACTCTGAAAATTAAGCCTTCAGTGTAAACTACTTGGTAGCAATTTTTTTTTCCCTCCAAATTGACAGTTTTTCCAACAAGGGTGAAAAACAGTTTTGGATAGTGTGTGTGTGTGTGTGTGTGTGTGTGTGTGTGTGTGTGTGTGGGGTCATGTTGACATGGGGAAAAAAAAATCATATTCTTAGGTATCGTATCTCCATCATTATCATCATTGTCAATGGAAGAGAAGAGCTGAACAGATATTTTTCAGTTTAAGAGGCTGTATAGAGAGAAAATTTATAAAAAAAAATATAATGATTTTTTTTTTTGTTATGAATTTTGGATGTTTATTGACTGTTGTGTAAACTGTTTTGGGTTTTTTTGTTTGGTTGGTTTTTTTTTTGGCTATAATGGCGATTTTCTGATGTAGCAGAAGTTGTAAGAAAGGGGCATAAGTTTTCTTCATCCTGCTCCTTTCCAGTCACTATGATTGGAATGAATAAAATAAATGAAATATTCTTAGGTATTTATATCTCCATTGAAGTTTGAAGACTAATTTTCGGTCCTCTGAACATGGTCACTGTTGCCCAGCAGTGGTACATTATATAAATGCAGTTATAAAACTTTCAGAAAAGTTGTAATGAAATTCTACAATGTATATAAACAGGAAAACAAAACGCTGACATTCTGTAATTCGAAGTGAACTTTGAAGATCAGTAAATGGATCACAATCTAATTTATAATTAATCCGGGTTATCTGAAGATGGTTTTTATGAAAATGCTTCCAGTCACTTTAAGACCCCACATTTGGTAGGTGACAGTCCCAAGTGCACATTTGGTAGGTGACAGTCCCAAGTGCATGAAGCTCTGGGTTCTGCTGAAGCGATGAAGTGATGCACAGGCTGTAAAACCTGGACGTCACAGATTGACTGGTGTCTGTAAACTGAACATTGGTCGTACTTCAGTGAAAGGTGAATGCTGCTGTTATTCCAGACATGTAGCTGCAACAACAGAATATTAGGGTGACATGATTTCACAGCAACAAACTGATACATTCCAAAAGAAAAAGCTTCCTGTACCTCTATATTCACATTGTGTAAATGTGCAAGTTCACATTTATCTGTACATTTCAGTTCCTGCCCTTGTGTGTGTCGGTGTGTAGACAGAGGCTGCTCCGTACTCCCCTTCATTGATAATCACTGTCATCCATTTACACTGTCATCAGTACCATTGGTTTCTTTATGTTTTATTAGTGCAGTTTCAAACACTGCTTTTAACAGCCCCTTCATTCTGTTTGAGATGTAAACTCATTAGTAAGACTTATTGTGACTTGATCATTGAGGTCACATCAACTCTCATGAGGAAACGAGTATTTCCTTAATGAAGCCACAGGAACTGTTTGATATAGGATGGGTTTCCTGTAGTTCCTTGCAGGTAATAAAGGATATTGTCTCAAACTTGACTGAGCCTGAATCAGGTCACGGCCTTTAGGGGATTTAAAGAACCTGGGTGTCGTCCGAAAAAATCAGATTGTAATGGTTGTAAATTTAACATCAGACATAAAACGACTATAAACCTGGACACTGGTGAAGGCAGCAGTTTCACAGAACAATAGTTTACATCGCTTAAAGGGTTTGCTTTTCTCAAGTTGCCAACAGACAGAGTACACAGGTGGTTCTGAAGGTTATTTAGCTTGATCTCAGAATGTGATCACTACAACATTTGACTTAATTTGAGAATAATTTGATTCTGGTTGTCAATTTTGAAGGTTCCATCATTTGCTGAAAAAACTTGAGTCTTGCTGCTGGTTTCTTCAAACTGAAGTGAAAACACATTTCACATGAGGCAGACCTACTGGTGTATTTTTCTATTTTTGAAGCAATGTTTTCATGTTGATGAAACTAGTCTTTATCCAACACCTTCTCAAATTAATGAAAGCATAACGACAGTGAACAACTACCACCCTGACTGTCCTGAGTTCTGTTAAATGTGCATTTGTTTTCATGTGGGTTGTACTTCCAAATGACAAGCAAATCATGCATTGAAATCATGTGAATTCTTGCACATATTGTAAATTTATAAAACTATTTAGATTTGTGCCACTGTGCGCCTGTAGATGGCGCTGTGAGCCCCTGCAGGTTGATGGTTAAATGTGACCTGCAGAGTTGTTCTCCAGTGGCGGTGATGCTGTTTGGCGTTTCCGTTGATGCTGATGACTGTCTGTTGTTCGTCTTCAGGAGCGTGCTGGGCGTCACTGCGGAGGCCTGCGTGTGCTCAACTCCTACTGGGTGGGCGAGGACTCCACCTACAAGTTCTTTGAGGTGATTCTGATCGACCCCTTCCACAAGGCCGTCAGACGCAACCCAGACACTCAATGGATCACAAAGGCAGTGCACAAGCACAGAGAGATGCGTGGCCTGACGTCTGCAGGAAAGAAGAGCCGTGGTCTGGGCAAGGGCCACAAGTTCCACCTGACCATCGGAGGCTCCCGCCGCGCCGCCTGGAAGAGGCGCAACACCCTGCAGCTGCACCGCTATCGTTAAACGCCACACAAGTCTGTACATTTAAACGAATAAAAACACTTTTTATGGTGATTCTGGTGTGTGTGTGTGTGTGTGTTATTAGGATTTTTCATAGGAACAGGTTCTAGTAGAGCTCCAAAACATCTGAAATGTTTCTAAAAAGCCTGTGTAGAGCCGCAAAAAACCTGAGGCCCTTGACCTTTAAGGCAGAGAGCTATTAGTGTCCACTTTCAAAAGAATGTCTGCATTTGACCTTTCTGAAGGGTTTCATCATTTGTATTCTCTGCACTTCTAATTGGTCAGAGAATATCAGGTATTTTCTTCTACAGTTAAAGAATTTTAGACCGCCCTACGTTCTCTTCAGTTTTCTGTTCATTTTAATCCCTGGTACAACTAAAGGTACATTTGTTTGGACAAATACAACAAACATAGCTCATAGGAGTTTAATTTCAGAGCTGTTATTCATTTTCCATGGTTTTCTTGAACCAAAATCACAAGTTCTTGCATCAGTATCTACATTTGACTGATCAAAGCTGCTTTTAGGCTGTCACATGACACACAAGAGTTAGTGTTTAACTGCATAACCATTGTTTTTGATGACTTCTCTAAATTTTTTCTGATTGATGTAGATTTTCATTAAAATTCAAAAGTCATGGGAGAGGTTTTGAGTAAAATTAGAAAGTGAACAAAACATGTCTGAAATGCACTGACATGTCAACTATCACCATGGAGTCTCAGGTCATCCAAATTATATCCGACTACATTTATTGACAGGATTAGTTTTTTCAAAGTTATTAAACATTTTAGATCAGTAGGTTAGATGTTCAGGGGTTAAATGCAGGTATCAGCCTGTTGGGTCCAGATATCATCCTACATTTAGCTGACAGGAAGTGGACTCCATATACAGATGACTGCTGCAGTTTGTCAAACTCGTGTATTTTAGGTCATGGAAGAGACTAGTGAAAGACAGCAGGTTGACAAGACCAATATTTTGGGAGATACTGATTTTGGAAAACACAATAGCCTTGCAATCACGTCCCGGAGTCATCAGTGAAGTGGGTTACCTAGCAACATAAACAATAGGGCCATGGTGTCAAATTTCACGGGCAGAAACAGACATACCAGCTGAGAGGGTATTGAACTGAAAACACCGGTAGAGTTTACCTAGAAACTAAAAACCTGCATCAGAGGTCCTAATGACACAGGATTTAGACCACATAAAGAACCAGTGGTTCTCCTCAGGTCAGGAGCCAGACACGGTACTCAGATGAAGAGCACCTCGGAAAGTCATCGACACAGTAATGGTAGTAACGCGTTACTGTAACACCGTTACTTTTCTCAGTAACTAATACTCTAATGCATTGCTCTTTAAATTAAGTAAATCAGCAACTGTTCCCGTATGGTGCCTTTATTTAGTACTAAATTAATCCATTTTGGTGTGCAGGGCACCCTGCGGAAAATAAAAAAAGACGAAGCAGTGCTTCCTGTTTACAGCAGTGATGCATTGTGGGTGTGTTTTTATTTACGAACATGCGTCATGGTGAATCAAAGCGAGAGCAAGACTGGTTTGTCAACATGGAATTACGCTCACTATTTTACATTAGTCGAGCACAAAGAGAAGAACATTCTAGTCAAGTGTAACCTCTGTCTGTGGATCAAAGCTTCAGTCGACTGGACAAACAGTAACTCCAACTGTCCAAGCATCTCCACAAACTCCACAAACTCCACCTCCATGAAGCCAGCTGAGGCTGACTGTTGACAATGCAGCCATGGCTGAGGATCTACAGGTTTGGTCCAATAATAGCTCAGGTAAATGTACAAGCCCAGGTTCTCCTGACACGGCTCCACTATTTTTTGCAATGTGGCCTTGACCGCAGCAGCCGCACCAACAATTACCAAATTTACAAAGAACCCAACTTCCATAAAACAAAGTAAACAATAATTTTGAAATAAATATAAACCATAAAAGTCAGAGGTCTAATCAGGAATTAATACATTTAAATTGTCATACACAATTAAGGCTTTTTTAAATAAGGCATACTTATATATTTTTGGTCAAGGAAGAGACTAGCAAAAAAAGCAAGTTGATTGGGTCAATATTTTGGCAGATATTCATTTTGGAATACAACAGCCTTACAATCACGTTGATATGCCCAGTATGTTTAGGCAGTGACTGCTGGACAAATACAGTACACATCTATGAATACACAACAAATGTGCTGGGGGACCGGGATGCTGGCCCTCAGGGTCAGGATGTGGATTTAAAAAACACCACCGTTTTTCCACATCCCACCCTCAGTATTGATAATGATGAAGTCCAGGAAGTGGAAGATAATGATCATAAATTAAGCAGTTGTAATCAACTGTCATACAGTTTCAGAAAAAATGATTAGACAATCAAAAGTCATTAAAAACAATGGTTATGCAATCCAGTCCTGTGTATCATGTGACTAAAACAGAAAAGAAAACATGGAATGTCTAAAAGCACTGTTTTTGTCAGTACAATGTCATAAATATTGATGTAAGAACTTATGTGATTTTGGTTATTATCTATAAAACCATGGAAAATGGATAGATATCAGCCCTTAAACTCTTATGAGCTATTTTTGTTTTCATTATATTTGTCCAAACAAATGCACCTTTAGTTTTACCAGGCATTAAAGTGAACAAGAAATTGAAGAAAGCATAGAGTGATGTAATATTTTTTTCATGACTGTATGACTAAAACACAAGACGAATCTACCAATAGTCACCTTGAACCTTGAAAACACAAGTTAATGACACACAGTTTTAAATCCATCATTAAATAACTGCTACACAAGAAACCTCAGTGACATATGAAAGCCTGTAGTCATGTCTACCATTTGAGATAAACTGAGTCATTGTGCGTTATTTGAATGACCTTCACTTGTACGCATTAGTTAATGTCTGTGCGCCGTGTCCACCTCACGTAAATACACAGGTTACATAATGATAAGATGAACATGCACGGGTTAGAAGTGCATTTTACACTGAATGTTTATTTCGACTCTTTCTGATATGGCACTGTCACAACAGCTAAGAACAAATACCTAATAAATGACAGCACAACAAGAAAAGTAGAGTAAATCCAGGGTAAAAGTACATTTACTAGAACACATTCCTGAGATTGTCTTCTAGTCGAAGTTTTCCATTCTCTCTGAGAACAGCTGCGTCAGACCGGGATGGAAAAAAGGTTTTCATCAGCTCATATATTAGTGATATATTACATTAAGGTCACTCTTAAATCATTGGACTCAGCCAAGTATTGTTCCATTCTCCAAACCCACATGCTCGCTTCTGCACATGCTCAGTTCTGTTGAGGTCAAAACTGGATGTTTTTGCAGACAATGAAACACATCCAACTGTTGAAACTGTCAAAGAATCAATGTTGTTAGTTTTTGTTGTTAACAAACAAAAACAAAAACATTTGCATTTGTTTGTGTCTGATACAGGAAAAAACAAAACACAACAAAAATGTTCCTCTTCTTCTATTTGTAAAATTTTAAGAGTGTCCGAAAACTTTTTCTCACATCTGTATTCTGTCTCCTTTCAGTTCAGTCCTGTTGGATGTTGTTATCTGGACTGACGTGTGCTGCTGCTCTCTGCTGATGTGATACTGGCATCGGTCCATTGTCATGTTGTTGCAGCTGTGGAGGTGATCCACACATGGGGAGGTGATCTACGCATGGGGAGGTGATCCACACAAGGGGAGGTGATCCATGCATGGGGAGGTGATCCACACAAGGGGAGGTGATCCATGCATGGGGAGGTGATCCACACAAGGGGAGGTGATCCACACAAG
>JAPTGZ010000003.1:36810416-36823370 GCA_029814645.1 Fowleria isostigma
AAAAAAAAAAAGCCATAACCCAAAAATGGATGTGCAAAGATCCCCCAACACTTTTGGAGTGAACACTTATTTTAAACTAAATGACCATCTCATTAAGACTCACTGATGACAAATGTAAAAAAAAATATTGGGAAAAATGGGATGTTTATGTCAATCAAAGAAATCCTTGAACTTGTACAATCGTATACTTATGTATGCTTATTCTGACTTTTTTTGCTTAATTTGTCCTGAACCTGTCTACATCTTATTTGTCTACAGATTGAACCCACATGCTGTAACTGCTGTGGTCTGCTTTTTTTGTTTACTTATTTGTACTGTAAAATTTGTATAAAATATAAAGTACATAATTTAAAAAACAACAAAACCCGGTCCAGTTGAACTTTAAAAAACTATTAAGGACGAATGATGACCTGGGCGAGTGACTACTTGCGCAAACACTTATTCACACAGATAAAGCTGATTTATAACATGTAAAATCAATAAGACGAACCTGCACTGGTTTCAAACTCCTGCCAAATATTTCCTCACACTGTCATGAAAGTTCACCTTTGCCCTCCTTTAAAAAAAAAAAAATCTGGCCTATATATTTAATTAATTCAAACACAAACGAGTCAAACACTCTGACAGTACCCAATCTTAAGTTGTGTGAGTGTTTTTTGGACACTGGATGCGTTCACCATCTGTCTTTGTGCACTTTTGACTGGTGAAAGTATGTCAGTGGGTTACATTGACACCGGGGCTGTGGAGGAGGCGGAGCCATGGAACTGGGTCACATGGGTTAGCGCCGCTCCGAACACTCACTGCTAAACCGGTCCTCCACACAACTACTGCTGCACCGATTTCGCACCGTACCTCTTGTCGTATTAGCTCTGAATGAAGTACAGTTTTTTTTTCTGGATTTAGCTTCGGTTTTGTATCAGAGGAGCTCCGGTGTTTTTTCGCGTTAGTCCAGAGAAGCCACCGCCGTCTCCGGGGACCCACCGCTGGTACTTCGGCGTCGTTTTGACCACGTCTGAAAACTTACCAGTTCGGTTTGTTCGGTTATTTTTTCATTTTTTAAAACCAGTTCGACATTGTGTCGCTAGCTGACAACACGTCGTATCTGTTAAAGCGAGTTAAATGCGGCTAAGTTCGATGCTATTGCTTCGATAGTCAGTTTCTCGACCGTGATCATTCAGCGACTTTTCAGTTGCTGAACACTAAAACAGAAAAACGGCTTCAGTACTGAGGTAGCACAGGAGGAGGAAAGCCCCGAAAGTCAACGGACATGGAGTCGACCAAAGCTGGTAAGTGTGTTTTTTAACCGTTTCTACAAATGACAATTACTTGTAGCTTGTTGCAGTGGCTTTAACACATCACGCCGCCGTTAAACAGTAGCTTTCGTTAAAGTAGCACGACCCGTTATAGCACGATCACAAGCACGGTTTAGATTAATATTTAAAATCCCAGGTAGTTTAATTTGTTAAAGGTTAAACTGTGTACTGGTGTGTTTGTAGTAACTGGGTTAGGAGTGCCAGTGGGCTGTTGTTATTACCCAAGAACTTGGCTTGGGCAGTACTGCAGTCGTCTCTGCTCACATGGACCCGTCAGCCTAGCCATGTGCACCTGTGTTTACGCTCCCCGTGCGTCTCCGCTCATTGGCTGAGAGGCGCAGTGACGTAGACATTGCATAATTTCTCCCGGCAACATGGTGTGGGGTCTCGCCGCGGATACACGTGAGGCATCTAGCAGCAGCGCGCGGTGACCCAGTTTTCCCGGGGAAAAAACATGCCTGCTCCACGTGGGGGCGTGTTGAAAAGAACGAAGAAGAAAAAAAAAAAAAAACTGTGTGAGGCTGTGGTGCATTTAAGTTCATATGATACTCAGATATGCTTGTTAATCGGGACTTTAGTTCATCATGAAGGGAGAAAAAAAAATACGAAATAATTTAAACACATTTTAACCAGAGTTTTTATAATCAACCACAATACACAGTGTCAACTTTGATGATCCTCGTATTATCAAAAATCTAGTAGAAATACAGCTAAAATTACATAATATATCACAAAATACATCTCATTTAATTGTTCACCAACTCATTTTCCAGTTAGAACTGAAACTTCCCCATGCAGCATGAACACCATATTTTTTTGGTGCTCCATTTTCCATCTTTGTTACATTGGATTGAATTAAAGCCCACACACACACACACACACACCACATTTCTAACCATCATAGAAACGTAGAAATAGAAATTTATCATCATGGAAATGTAAAAATTCTGTAATGATTCCCTTTTCTTGAACTATTGCAGATTGATGCACCTTATTTAACATGTTATATCAGTACACGTGCAAGTAAATTGCACATGAAACACCTTTTTTTTAATAATGCACTGGCACTGGTTCTTGGTTATGGAGCCTGTATATGTGTGAATGGGAGCAGGGATGAGCCAGACTACCTACTATACACACCCTGCTGAAGCTGACATTATGTAATGGCTGTTACCTAATCATTGAGACTGGCAAGGGAAGAAATCAGGTCAGCCTATGTTGAAGGGGAAAAAATGGCTCAGCGGCAGCAGTAGCCTGTCTGCTCGTCTCCTACTGGCTGAGGAGGCTGCTGGCGTATTATGATCTGCCCTCGTTATGTTAAGCTTGTTGGTTCAACAGGGGAAAAAAGCAATGAAGGGCAGGCGATGAATAGAGCTCATGTAGACTCTATAGTGACAGACACGGTGACTGAACAAAGAGAAAGGAAGCACCGCTGGAATATAGTGACATGGGATCAGAGGTTAAAGTTGTGACGAGTGTTAACAGTACTGTTTTTAATCATAGGAAGCATACTTTCTGTACTCCAGTAAAAGTACAGATTCTTGAGTAAACGATACAACTGGTAAAAGCCGAAAAATCAATTCAACTTCTTTGCTGCTGTTGAAGTGGAAAAAGTATGGGATCTGAAATGTAAAAGTAGGACACTGAAGGACATTTCTCCTGGCAGCTCATGCGTGAAGTGAAAATTTTTAATAAATAAAATAAGCTGTTTATCACGCAATCACAGACAGCAGATTTCTACATCATCTTCACACATCCATCTGTCATCTGATGAAGATGATGTAGAAATCTGCTGTACATCACACAATCACAGACAGTAGATTTCTACATCATGTTTATCACAGATGACAGATGGATGTGTCTATGTATGTTATCGTCACATTCATTTAGGTTGAAATTGGTCCTAATGTCGTACGAATGGAAAATACAAAAAATATGGATTACTGAAATGGATTAAAACTAAAGTAACTAATGTTAATTAAAAGTACAGTTGTGTAAAAATGTAAATAATAAAAGTAAAAAGAAAACCACAGTAAAGAAGATACCTGAAAATTCTCCATTAGTACAGCGACACTGTGCGTTGAATAGACCGAAATGAACAATGTGAGTGTGAATACCCTCTGATTTCCCGACACCCGTTTGTTGTACGTCGCTGCAGGCTCATGTGTTCCCAGCACAGATAAAATCTTTAGAACTGCTCACAAGGTATACGATTTCACCCTCAAGAAAAGGCTCAATAACTTCCTCCAAGATCAGGCCATTGTAGTCATTATTCATTAGAGAAGAAGACAGTTTTTTATTTATTTATTTTTTTAAATTTTTGCATTTTCCTCTATTACAATGTTGAATAATATAGAACCAACTGGCCTTATTTCAATAAAGTACAATTAAACATACATAGAGACACAAATTATATATGAGCTCTTTCAGTGTTTACAGTTCCGTTCTTACACACACTGCTCCATTACTATTTGGCAGCTCTAATATTTATTTCTTATCATTCTTACATATGTTGTTCTTGCTCTTTTTGTAACCTCATGATTATTTTATCTTAAAAGGCAAAAGTAGGTGTTGTGTATTTTAAAATGCAAATAAAATAGCAAAAATTAATCTGTGAGCACAATTCTGTTGTTTAAGATGCATTTTGTTTTTGTATTAATTCCCATTTTTGTTTGGGGAAAAAAGGAAAAAGCGGTTTTGACTTTAGCACATATGCATCTATGTAAAAAATCAGCTAGTTAAATGATGAGATACACAGTTGTCATTGTTTTTTAGATATAGTTCTGCATGTGAAAAGGCTCAAATCAATATTCTCAAATAAACCCGTTTATGTATCGACACAGTTTTGACACGTCGACATTTCCGAACAGATGACTTACAGTCTCAGTTTGGAACCGCAGACGGGACAGCTTTAATTCTGTATAATTTGGAAACAGTGTTTTTTAGCAGCAGATTAATTCTAGTATTTCCTGCTCAGGGATGGAGTCAGATTAGAGTCCAGCGTGTACTCATGGTAATGAAGGCTGAGGTCAGTCTGTGCGGCAGCGTGCCTCTCTGATGTGGATGTGATCTGAATATGTCACGTCCTCCTCTTCCTCGCTCTTCCTCAGGTGTCATCGCGTACATCAGCTCGGCCAGCTCGGCCTCCAGCCCAGAGTCCTGCCACAGCGACTCCTCCAACGGCAGCTACCAGTCGGCCTCGCCCCCCCGCGGCTCCTCGCCGAGCCGCCGCCAGCTGGGTCAGCCGGCTGACCCCGCACTCCACGCTGAAGGCCAAAACCTCTCCGGAACCCAGAAGATGGGACGCACCTCCTCCACTGCGAAATGTGGCATCACAAGTAAGACCAGATTTTAGCTTAAAAAAAAAACAAAAAAAAAACAGAATTAAGAAGGGAAGCATCTTAGTAGCAATGCACCATTTTGTAAAATTCTTTTGTTAATTCATCATGTCATATACATCATACTGATGTTATTTGTCCCTAATTTTGTGATAGGGAAATGAAGAAATCATTACCCTAAATAGGTTAATTGTTTTAAGGTCATCACTATATTATCTTTGATTGAGCATGAATTAAAGCAGTACCAATGAATGAAAACACCTTAAATATAAAATGTAATCAGCGACCACTGCCATCAGTTAAAATGACACCTTACATGCTAACACCTATATTTGGTAATATATCAATGCACCTGATGTATTTTGGGTATGAATTTGTGTGTTTTATAAGATTGATCATTCTGGCAGCCTTTTAACTGGAAAGAAATAAACCTTTATCATCATTATTGTCAATAACGACTAATGAGAATATGTATCATGCACATATTTTATTCCATTCATTTTTTAAAAATATTTTTATTATGTTATGCTTTTACTATGTTTTTTTGGATCTCATTCTACTTACAGGACTTAAATTAGAGTTCAGATATTGTAAAATATTAGTTATTTAGTGAATTATTAACTTACATACCAAATTTTCTGAACATATTGGACAATTTTAGGGATAAAAATGCAAAAAAAAAAAAAAAAAAACATCTTCTGGAACAGACGTGTATTTCCTTTGCTTCCATTAGTCTTTTTAATCATTTGGGACTGAGGACACCGGTTCATTTATTTAGATATTTACATTTAATTTTCAGCTCACCACTTAAGTGTGTCAACAGGGTCTGAAGATTGATGATTATCACGCTGCACACATGTCCTTATCTGCCCTGTTTGTTTTGTAAAATAGCAATGGGGCACAGCCAAACCTGCAGGGTATTTTCCTGCTTTAACTAACCTGGAATCTGTTTTTGTGTGCGAACGTCAGAAATCAACGGCCTGGTGCTGCTGTGTAAGGTGTGTGGGGACGTTGCCTCTGGTTTCCACTATGGTGTCCACGCCTGCGAGGGCTGCAAGGTAAACACAAACGCTCAAAACGCCATGTTATATGTCACTGTATTTAGGACATGCTACATGACATGACCTGAAGACATAACCAAACCCGTAACCATGGTTTTTGTTGTCAAGTAACTAACATTAACTAGTGATCTAAATCTGACAGCTGGTAAAAAAATTAAAAAGGTCATCTTTGCATCCATAATCAGTGACCAACAACCATTACTAAGCACTGTATATGATAGCAGTAATGAATAATAACAGCCAAATGTGTGGCAGGAAGAAAAACAAATGAACTAAAATGTAAATAATGTATTGCGTATTGATACTATAATAGTTAAATGAAAAACAAAGAAACTCAAACAAATATACAAAAATTACTTTCTCCCCAATTTTTTTTTAAAAGTATGAATGAAGCCATTTGGATCATTTTGCAAATGGTATAAAGCTTTTAATGATCTACATTTGTGAAAATAAAATGAATGAATCCGTAATCAGGATTTTTACTACTGCTATAGATGAGCAACACAACAATAAAGTATCGGAAGAGTCTATCCTTTTTTTGCCTGTAAACGTTCTTCTATGAAGTAATGGTTGTCTATTATTTGCAGGATTGAAATATTGTAATAACATGGGTCCAAAATTATGCAGCTGCATTCTTGTAACATCTGCTCATGATGGGAGCAGTGTTAAAACTAGTCTAGATAACTGATGACTTTTAACATTCGGACATTTTGAAGTCAATATTTATTTAATTAAGAAAACATGAAAGCTCTTTCATTAGCACCACATATTGAACTCTGGCATCATTGGGAAAAGCAAAGACAACGTCAATCTAATTATATCTAGAACACTTGTTATTCAAAATGAAATGACAGGTAGTGATACTTCAACAGACATGATGAGCAACTCTAGTTTCTGTTAAGACTGGATAGGGAAGCTCCTTGATTTAATAAATCTACTCCAGTACCTTTTATCAGTCTGCAGTCTGAGGACATGAGTGTGTTTGCCCCTCTAGTGTTGTCTGGTGTGTGACAGTGGGCTGTAGCTGAAGTGGGTCACTGGCAGTGCAGCCATCTGTACAAAGACTCAGTGAAACTAGTTCACTCTCCCTCATATTTATACGAGGTGCTCATCATAGTCGCATACTTCACGTTGCTGTGTGGCCTAGTTAGCTGTGGGGAGCAGTATAGTGACAAACACACTGCAGAGAACGGAGATGTTCACCAACTAAAAACTCAGTTCTACATGCATCAGAGGGACGTTTTCTTCTCTTATACACTCTACTACTCTTCCGTGTCATTGTATATCAATAATTTGAATTTGCGTGAGGCAAATAGACGCAGTTAAGATCCAGAATACACGTGTGTTTGTGAATCTGCAGGGCTTCTTCAGGAGGAGCATCCAGCAGAACATCCAGTACAAGAAGTGCCTTAAGAATGAGAGCTGCCCCATCATGAGGATAAACAGGAACCGCTGCCAGCAGTGCCGCTTCAAGAAATGCTTGATGGTTGGAATGTCCAGAGACTGTGAGTGTTTTCAGCATGTTGAGCCTATGTAGATAGTACCTTAACCTTATTCAGCCAGCAAGTGGCTTATTATTATTATTGTTATTATTGTAGTAGTAGTAGTAGTAGTAGTAGTAGTGAATGGTAAAATAAGACCAGTATGTTGAACGGGCAAAATGTTGTAGTTTCTATAATGACACCCTACTGACTATCAGAGCACATAAAAGCTTGCTGTGTAAGTAGGGCTTGGAAATAAATGATAATGATTATGACCAAATTAAATGCTTGGACACCTTTTCAACATCCAAACAGACTTCAACCTAAATGAATAGCACAATAATACATAATAAAGACTATCGTGGCATGTACTTTTGTAGAGATGATGAGAATCGAACAATATGGTGATGATGAAAACAATATAAAAAAATATAGCAAGAAAAATGCAGAATATATAGTCCCAGATATTAACATGAGTACTGACAGTTTTTTAATTAAACTAAAAAAAGTAAGATGATGAAAAAGGGAGAAGAGGTACAGTGATGTTCGAAGTGCTGTTGGTGATGGAATACCAGAATAAACTAAACGGTCATTATTTATATGATGTTAAATGGTTTAATTACAAAAGGTCTTGACAATATATATGAGTTTCAGTTCACTTTGCACACAAACTGCTGGGAGAGACATTCTTCAAAGCCCCACTTTGTACTCTTAGTTCATCTCAGAGTTTGTCCTTACTGCAATAAAGATCTTGAGGCAGTTCAGCTTTTACCAAAGTACAATCCTATCATGAGTGTTAGTACTTGTACTTGAGCAAAGAAGGGTTTTGCTTGTGTTTTAATGTAAAGAGTAATCAAGAAACAGGAAGTTAGAGCTGACAGGTCGAACTTGTCAATGTCACTCAAATGATCTCTTCTCCATGATCAGCTGTACGTTTTGGACGAATCCCGAAGCGGGAGAAACAGCGCATGCTGCTGGAGATGCAGAGTGCCATGAACAACATGATGAACAACAGTCAGCTGCACAACCAGCTGCACAGCAGCCAGACGCTCCCCATCGCCAAACCGCTGCCAGCCTGCGCCATCAATCCTACCTCAGAGGACGCCGGCCCTGCCCCTTCCTGCTCTCCATCCTCTTCTCCCTGCCTGAGCCAGTCAGATTCCAGCTCTGACCCTGAGCCTACCATGTCCATGGATACCAGCCCCAGCTCGGCCTCGCCCAGCGCATCAGACAGCAGCGAGGAGGAGGTGATCGGCTCGGTGACCCGGGCCCATCAGGAGACCTTCATGTACAACCAGGAGCAGAGCAGCCTGACCGCTGAGGCCCTGCCCCCCACCACCCTGCAGAATGCCGCTGGTGGAATCAACATGACCAACCATAGGATAGAGGAGAGGCAGGACGCCTGGAACCGCCACAACAACCTGGTCACCATGGCAACCCAGGACCCCCCCTCCACCCTGGGCCATCAGGGGCAAGAGGACATGGGCTGTCCCTTCAGAGGGTCCAAGAGCTCCAGCAGCCACTGCCCAGCCTACGCACACGGAGCCTTCAAAACTCAGGCAGCAGAGGCCCCCATGCACGGGACCCACGGCCGGCCCCTGTGGAGAGGAGGAAACCGGATGCACCTGGTAAGACGAGGCATGAAGATGGGAGACAGAGATAAGACCTTCACCACGTCCTCAACACTCGATACCTTTAGCTTAGAAAGGGAGTTGGTTAACAAATCAGGTTTCTCCAAGTTGCATTAGTTAGTGTAGTTCTGTCCAAATGTGTTGGTTGTAAATGTTTAACATGTATGCTACATGACCACTGCAGTGTGAACAGAGCAGGTCTAACAGACCCTGTCCTCTGTCCAACCCTCAGGTCTGTCCTATGAGCATGTCCCCGCACGTGGACCCGCAGAAGTCTGGTCATGAAGTTTGGGAGGAGTTCTCCCACAGCTTCACCCCTGCTGTCAGGGAGGTGGTGGAGTTCGCCAAGAAGATCCCCGGCTTCAAAGACCTGACCCAGCACGACCAGGTCAGCCTGCTGAAGGCCGGCACCTTTGAGGTGAGCCATGCTTCATTAACCATTTAGACCCTTGGGGTGAAAAATGTCAAGCATTGTCTGAAAAAGAGTTTTTCTGCAGTGTCTTTAAAAGCTGTATTTGTCAGCATCAGAAGCAAACAGAAATGTAAAATTTAAGAAATAAATATGTTCAGGCCTTTATTGTGAACTCTCCTTGGTTCTGTTGTTCAACACATATGTCTGGTCTGAAAAATAAAACATGCGAACATCAGACAAACTCAGAACCATGGTCTTAGACCTTTGGACACATGTACATGTCGTATGTACATGGTGGGGTCTGGTTTTTGTCCTGATGGACCCCAGCTGACAGACCCCTGTGTTTCCTCGTTGCAGGTGCTGGTGGTTCGTTTTGCTTCCTTGTTCGATGTGAATGACCGCACTGTCACCTTTCTGGGTGGGAAAAAGTACAGCATGGATTCTCTGAGGGCCATGGGCGCTGGCGACCTCCTCAACTCCATGTTTGACTTCAGCGAGAAGCTGATGAACCTCGGCCTCAGCGAGGAGGAGATGAGCCTGTTCACGGCTGTGGTGCTAGTGTCTGCAGGTGAGTTTATGAGACTATTCCATATTCACTCAGCCTTTTCCCTCAGGGGTGGTTAAATAAAAACAGTCAGACTGTTTTTATACAAATATATCAAGCTAAATATATCCTTTTCTGTTAATGATTGTACATTACCAGAAAAAAATATATTAGACCATCCTATGTTTTTTTAAATTCCTTGTTTGTTTTAATGCCTGGTACAACTCAAGGTACATTTGTTTGGACATATATAATATTAACAACAAAAATATCTCATAGTTTAATTTCAGAGCTGATGTCTATCCATTTTTCATGTTTTTTTTGATAATAACCAAAATCACACAAGTTCTTACATCAATAGTTACACCTTTGTATTGGCAACAACAGTGCTTTTAGACTTTTCATCTTTTTTCTGTCCATTTTAATCACATGATACACACAGGAGTTAGTACTTGATTTCATAACCATTGTTTTTAATAACTTCTGATGGTCTAAGAAATTTTTCCTTGACTGTATTTCAAGCTAAATATATCCTTTTCTGTTGCTGACTGTATGTCAGTTTATCACAGTCTCTGGTTGTGTTTGACTCGATGCAGCAGTATGACATTATCTCGATAACCATATCCAGGCTTTACTGCAAACCTCACATTGGAGGAAAATGACATATAGTTTTACATCTTCTTTGTGCGTGTCGTTCTTAATCTTCTGTCATTTTTCGGTTCTCCAGATCGCTCCGGCATCGAGAACGTGAACTCGGTCGAGGCCCTGCAGGAGACGCTGATCCGCGCGCTGCGAAGCCTCATCATGAAGAACCACCCCAACGAGTCGGCCATATTCACCAAGCTGCTGCTCAAGCTGCCCGACCTGCGCTCCCTCAACAACATGCACTCGGAGCAGCTGCTCGCTTTCAAGGTCCATTCCTGAAGTTGACCCCGCAAACTTGAAAGAACCATGACCAGACACTGGAGGACCACTGCCTCCCTTCAACTTCTCACCCCAACACCTGCACCTCTACTCTTCCCCCGTCAGACTTTGGGTCGTTTTCATGTTAAAGCTCAGACGTGACCTGGGGGAAGACGCCGTTAAAAAGCTGTTGTACTGTAGGGCGTGACTGCCTATGTGATGGTAATGATGTATACATACAGACACACTGATTAATGTATATGTTGTTTGTGTTTGTGTGTAGATTACTGTATGTTTGCAGCTGTACAAATGTTAGAAGCACTTTCCTGTATAGTGTAGACTGGTGTCTTTGCATTCATAGTGCAATACGTGACTGCTTTTGATTTGAGCTGTAACAAGTCAAGAAACCTTGAACACATAAATTTAGATATTTGCTGTCCTCGTGTGATGAAGGGGAAATGGTGAACATTAATCCCCTGGACACTGAAGAACTGAGGAGAGGACTCCCTCTTGAAAAATAAAAGCAGAACATTAGAGGAATGTGGAATGTGGAAGCTTTTCTGCAGCTTTTTGTTTGGTCATTAAGAATGTTTAAGAGCAGCAGGCAGCACAGTGGAATGAATTTGAGGAACAAAGGAAGACAATCTTTTATTTCATGCTGTTTTGTTTGATTTTTTTTTTTTTTTGGTACTTACTTGCTTACTTGGTGTCATTTTCTGTATAATTTGGGCATTGTGACAAATTGGACACCTGTCACTTCCATAAGATGGAAATAGACACTGAATCAGTGAATTGAGAATTCTCTGGACTTTAGTATCTTAAGAACACTTTCCCTTTTAGTTTTCAGTCTTTGAGGAGGTCTTTCTCAGATCCCTGTGTGTGCTGTCCTGCCTGCTCATTACAGGCCGTTTTTTAACCTTCTACGCATCGAGTCGGAAACTTGACGCTGCTGTCGGACTCTAGATGCCCCCCCTCCAAAAAAAAACCATCGACCGGATATCTCGCAGTCACCAGCAACTCCACCTTTGCTTGAAAAGACTTAATTTGTTCTTTTACTAAGTGTACAGGCTATAGTGTAGTTGAATTGAGTAAATAGAGGATTATTCACATAAAATATGATTGTAATATCACTCAAGTGATTGTCATTTAACTAAGCTGAGTCCCGGTCCCAGTGAGTTGCTGGTGCAGAGTGTTTCGATGCCATCTCTTGTTGTGTTCATTTCCTGTTGCTGAACTCTGAATGTGTGGCCGTCTGTGGATATCCAGAGCTTCTGTCATTGTGTTCACTTTGCTGACCAGTGGTTCTGTTCTCCTCTGTGAAAGGATTGCAGTATGCATAGATTTCTAAATAAATATATACATACTATCATACATACAGGACTGTATATCTATAAATAAATTTTATAAATGCAGTTTGTGTTGTGGCATGTTGATTGATTCTACATTTGTTTAGCTGATTGATAATCGATAGCATGTCTTCATCTATAAGAACATAAACTTGACTATATTTACAGTCAAGTCTTACAGTCATGGAAAAACTATTAGCCCACCCTTGTTTTCTTCAATTCATTTTAATCCTTGATGCAACTAAAGGTATATTTGTTTAGGTAAATAACAAAAATAGCTTACAAAAGTTTTAAGAGCTGATGTTTTCCATGGTCCTCTTGATGATAACCAAAATCACACACTAAGGTTTAACAGGATATTGAACCTTATGGATTTCTGCCCAAGATTTTACAATGAATCTATTCCTAGTCAAAGCAAACAAAGTACTTATGTACTGGTTGAACATTTTCCTGTTCTTTGATATGTAGAAGATGAACTGAGGTTAGCAGAGTTTAACTGTGGTAATTTTAACTTTCCATCAGCAGATGGCGACAGTGTAGCTCCACCCACATCCCCCTGCAGCCCACACTGAAAAGGCCATCTGGATCTCAATGGGTCTCAAAACCCACATTTTCTCTTGGTCATGACTCACTTTCATTCCTCAAAAATAGACTTGTAATCATAAATCTCACATCACCATCATGAGTTTCATTAAAAACTTAATACATGTTTTCATTCTTGCTTTTGGAGCACATAGTTTTTATATTACAGGTTCAGGTGGACAAATTTTAGTTTCTTGTCACGACACAAACATACAACAATAGATAATGACTTTTCTTATATACATATATATGTTTGTCTCTATATGTCAGCCCTGCGATGAACTGGCGAAATGTCCAGGGTGTACCCTGCCTTCACCCTTCAGTAGCTGGGATAGGCTCCATG
>JAPTGZ010000003.1:36825673-36841921 GCA_029814645.1 Fowleria isostigma
CTGACACTTGGGGACACCACTTTCCTGTGATTCTACAAGTACCCAAAAAATTAGGTAGGTATTAAAAATGTCCTGATCAATTATAAAAGTTTTAATTTTTCATATCATGAAATAAATGTTTGAATTACCGTATTTTTCAGACTGTGAGTCATTTTGTCCCCATAAATTTGTGTGTCCCCAGAACAAGAGTGTGTATTCAAAGCCATGTCCCCACAATGTATAATTTTACAAACACACACAGACACACACACACACACACACACACACACACGCACACACACAGATGGTTTTACATACAACTCACTAAACGTTGAGAAAGGCTGAGGTAATCCCTTTTTAAACTAATCTATTTCTTTCCTTCTACACAACCTCCAGCTCCTCCTTCATCCACACTCCTCTTTTTTTTTATTTTTATGACACTGGACTCTTGTCGATCAGTGTCGTCCACATCTGAATTCCTTCCGTGTAGATCGGGGGGGGGTCAAACATAAGGCCCGGGGACCAAACCCGACCCATGTGATGAATTAGTCAAACACAAAAATGACACTAAAGATATGAACAATGAAGGAAGTCAGAATATTTGAGGTCAATATGATGGAAAATGGGTCAAACTACGAAAATACTGTCACATAAATAATGAAACCCACAAATATTTCTCTTTGTTTTGGTTCAAACTAAACCTGGTGAAGCAGCTTTTAACTGTTACGATGAACACAACTGGAACAAACACCAACTGAACTGAGATCAGCCCAAATGTCAACCGTTTTAAATCCAGGTTAAAAAAATAAATTAAAAAAACTTCCTCTTTTCATGTGGTTTTGAGTGAACGGTTTTTTTCAATCTTGTTTTTCAAATGCAATTTTTGGATTTTAATGTCTTGTTTTACTTTATTTCAACTTTAATCTAAATTTAATATATGATTTTAATATAATTAATATTTCTTTTACTCTGTAAATGCTTTTTAAAATCATGTTTTATTAATAACTTTTTTCCGTTTTTGATTTTAATGTTATTTTAATGTCTTGATTTACTCTATTTTAACTTAAATCTTAATATATGATTTTATTATAATTAATATTTCTTTTGTTCTGTAAATGCTTTTTAAAATCATGTTTTATTAATGTCTTTTTCCCCTTTTTGATTTCAATGTTATTTTAATGTCTTGTTTTACTTTATTTTAACTTAAATCTAAATTTAATATATGATTTTAATATAATTAATATTTCTTTTACTCTGTAAATGCTTTTTAAAATCAGGTTTTATTAATACTTTTTACCTCTTTTTGATTTTAATGTTATTTTAATGTCTTGTTTTACTTTATTTTAACTTAAATCTTCATTTATAATTTTAATATAATTAATATTTCTTTTATTCTGTAAATACTTTTTAAAATCATGTTTTATTAATATCTTTTTCCCTTTTTGATTTTAATGTTATTTTAATGTCTTGTTTTACTTTATTTTAACTTAAACCTTAATTTAACATATGATTTTATTATAATTAATATTTTTTTATTCTGTAATAACTTTTTAAAATCATGTTTTATTAATACCTTTTTGAATTTAATGTTATTTTAATATCTTACTTTTCGATGCCTTTGTAAAGCCCTTCGAATTACCCTGTATATAAATAGTGCTATAAAAATAAACTTGCCCTACCTTTGTTTTAGTGTAAATAAAGTAAAATCACACAGAAATGTTTACATTTACAGACTAGCCTTTTACTAAAAAGGTGAATAATCTGAACAAACATGAACATCCTCAAATGTCTCAAAAAAATTAAGTGCATTTTTACCAATATTCTGCCTGTTATTGAATATTTTGTATATTTGTTGATCCACTGTGATCTATAAGTTGCATTAAACATGTGAAAATGAGAAGTTGAGGCAAAAATAACGGCATAAATTGTTAAAACTTCACTTGTTTTTCTTAATAAATTTCATTTTCTTCATGGTTGTTCATGTTTTTAATTTTTTTAAAAGGATAGTTTGTAGATGTAAACATTTTGATGATATAATTTTACTTTTTTCACTCTAAAACATAGAAGTTAGACATACTAATTTTGGAATTGACATTTCTATATTATTATCTTCATATTGGGTTTGACAGCCCTGACGTATTAAGGGAAATAAAAGCATTCGTACCAATATTCTGTCTGTTTTTAAATGTTTTGTGTATTTGTAGATCCGCTGTGATCTGTAAGTTAAAATGAACATGTAAAAATGATAATATTGTTAAAATTGCACTTATTTTTCTTAATACATTTCAGGTTATTTGTGATATTCACATTTTCAAAGGGTAAAAAATTATTAAAATGTAGTTGTACTTTTTTTCTCTCTGTTATTGTTTAACTGGTTCTGCTCATTTCAGATCATACTGGGTTGAACGTGGAACTGAACTGGTTCAGGGGCCACATTTAGCCCAATTTGAACTGAAGTGGACTGGACCAGTAAAGTAACGACATGATAACTTATACATAATGATAAATACAAGTTTTTCTCTTTGTCTTAGTACAAAAAACATGTATTAAATCATGAAAATATTTACATATTACAAAAAAGATGTGAATAACCTGAAAAAAAAAGAAATTTCATTAGGAAAACCAGTGCAATTTTGACAATATTATGCCTCAAATTAACATTTATACATGTACATTACACACAATGTTACGCAAACATGTGGTTACAGGCAGAATTTTGTTAAAATTGAACATTTCAGGTTGTTCGTAGTTGTTCGTATTATATACAGTTGTGGAAAAAATTATTAGACTGTCAAAAGTCATCAAAAACAATGGTTATACAATCAAGTACTAACTCCTATTTGGATTATGTGACTAAAACAGACAGAAAAGAAAACATGGAATGTCTAAAAGCATTGTTTTTGCCAGTACAATGCCATAGATAGTGATGTAAGAACCAAGAAAACCATGAAAACAGATAGATATCGCTTCTGAAATTTAACTATGAGATATTTTTGTTGTTATCATATTTATCCAAACAACTGTACCTTCAGTTGTACCAGGCATTAAAATGAATAAGAAATTGAAGAAAACATAAGGTGGTCTAATAATTTTTTCCATAACTGTAAGTATTTTTAACATGTCAAATTGAAATTAAGTGTCCAACAGATTTGAGTTTTTATTTTCTTTCAGAAGTTGGTTCACGTTCTGAACCTGGTTGTGGATTTTCTGCACAGACACTGGTCTCTCGTCCAGTAGATGAAACAGCTGTTTATGTTTGATAGAAACACTAAAACTATTCATATCAAACAAAGCAGCAGGCTGTATAATGAATGTTCTTCTGCTTCTGTTTGATGTAACATTCGCTGCTGCTGTTACTGAGGCAGGATGAAAAGAAACACAGATTTTCAACAACAAAACCAGCCTCCAGAGTATGTAGTGTACGTATAAAAATATAATTTGTTTATTGGAAAAGAAGCAAAAGTGCAAACAGACAACTCACTTGTGGTTACAGTGAAACAAGACATATAATACTACAACATTGTGTGAAACAAGTTGCATAAATTACAGTACAAAACTGTACACAGTCTTACAGTATTTACACCGGCTGTCTTTGCCAAATGTCAAAGTTGTCTTTTCTCCATGTCTTCTTAAATAAACAGAAAATAATCAAAGTAATAGTAATCTTTAGTCATGTTTCTACATTTCAAATGTCAGAATTCACGGATACTGATCTGATCAGCGGTCAACAGAAGAGGAAACTCACATGTAACTTCAGAATAAAACACTCAATCCATGTTTCTGCATAAACGCACATGGATTCACGTTTTGTAAATACAATGCCAAATGTTGAACATTTAATGTTGTTTGTCCAGCACTGTCCTCGTGGCTGTCAGGGAACTACAACCCCTCACTCTGTCATGTTTTTATGTTAGAATTAAAAAACATACCCTTAAAATTGTCATAATAGCACAAGAAATATGAAGAAAATTCCAAACAAATACTCTGCAGTTGTTGGAGAATAAGACACAGACACATGCTTGAACATTAGAGTCTGTCTGACCTTTAGAGGCAGACTGGTCAGGAAGTGTGTGGACTTTATACATCAACAAAAACATTTAGATGAAGGAGAAGAAAAGATCTGTTACTCTTCTCTCAGCCTTCAATAACTACCTTTAAGTCTTTCTTTGTTGGCTCAAGACCAGTTACTCTACTGCCCCCTGCTGGTGTTAGGAGCTGATTATTGAAACCAAAATATCAGGTCCTGCTGTAACTTACTTATATTTATGGACTGTTTTTTTATGAGTGGCCACATTTAATTTTACTTTTTTAAATTTTATTTTATTATTTTACTGGTTTGACCCATTTGAGATCACATTGTGCTTTATGTGGCCTTTGACCTAGACTGAGTTTGACACCCCTGGTTTAGACTGGCATCACTTCTGTGTCTGATTAAAGACCTCGTATTTAAGTGGACCGAGTCAGAATTAAAAACATCAAACTTTATGTGGTTTGTGGTGTTCACACTGTCATTAAAAATAGATCTGAGCAAAAATGTCACATATGAGCAAAAAGAGAAAAAGTGAAAAATCTTGGGTCACATTTGGCTTTAGTCTGTAACCTTCGTAAAATGAGAATATGATTCACTTTAAGGGTTCTTCCTCAGTGTCTCAGTGCACCTTTACCTTTATATTACCTTACTCTTATAGTCTTCCCCCCACCCATTGAAACTACTGCCTCTGTAAAGTCTAAAATACTGAGTGATTACATCAAGGCTGGATTAGATTGAAGGTTCAGGTGTGCGATTATAGTTGTGTGAAACAGTGCAGTCAATGCAGAAGGTCCTCAGGCCCTGGTGGGAATGGGTTTATTTTCCTGTCACATGTCGTTTTCATAGTCCCCAAACATCCTCCTGATGTTGGAGGCCATAAAGATGTCGTTGTCTCGTGGACAGTCGTAGTGACAGGAGCAGGTCTTGATGAACATCATCTTCTTGGTGAAGACGTCCCCCTCTGGACAGCGGAACTCCACCTCAGCCGTGATGGTGCTGTGGGGGGTGCAACAGCGGTTGTCGGTGCAAACGCCGCAGAACTTGGGTTTGTAGAGTCTAGTGCTGGTGCAGCCCGACAGCTCGAAACGCATCCCCTGCTGGGCCTTCGGTGTGCGCACACATTTCTTCCCCTTCTGTGGTAGAACAGGCCTCAGTTAAGTCTCAGCATCATTAAATAATTAACCCCTAACGAACTATTGTCACAAATATACCTGAATATACTATGTTTTTGTGTAGGCTGCGCAACATTACTTCTGAATATACATATATGCAAATACCTGACATTTACATATAACATGCATATACATATAGCCTACACACATACAGTATAGGTATATCTATATGCACAAGTATATGTGTATATATGCATATACATACACACATATGATTATACACATAACGTCTGTATACATATACAAATTGCTGAAAAATGATCCCAAATAACCTCCAAACATTTATGTTTAGATTAATTAAATTCTGAAAAAATGCTATATAAATACCAGACAGCATTTTTCCTCATTAGATTTCATAATCTATTATTCTATGGACTTGAACTTTACCTTTTCTTTGTTCAAATATGACTTAATGATGATGAAGTAACAGGTATGGATCCCTACTGTACTGGTTTTAGTCTACTTTCATATTAGTTGAGTTGTGGATTCTTATTTTGTTCTCAGTATACTGTCTAAATCAGGTGTGTCCAGACCTGGTCCTGGAGGTCTACTATCCTGCATGTTTTAGATGTATCCCTCTTCCAGCTCACCTGACCGCCGTTATCAGGCTTCTGCAGAGCTTGGTGATGGATAGGCTGATCATTTGAATCAGATGTGTTGGAAGAGGGATATATCTAAACCATGAAGGATAGTAGATCTGAAGGACCAGGATTGGATCCCCCCCTGGACTAAATGAATCCATTAACATCCAGGTTGTAATATTTAATACGTTAATATCTTTTTATACATGCATATATATTCATGACACACTTGTGATGGTAGCTGCTGCAGGACAAGGATATGCAACTGAACAAAGTTTTGTTGAAATTAATGCAATGACAATAAAGCCTCTCTTCTATTCTAAAGTGTCCTTTTCTTCCTCTGGGTGTTTTAGGTTCTTTATCGTCCACTCACCTTGATGTCCTTCTCCTGTTGGCTGTTGCAGGGTCGTACCATGCATATTCTGGTCTGTCTTTCCAGCTGGCAGCGCTGGTTGTCATTGGTGATGCGGGATGAGACCGCCATGCCACATGTGGCCGAACATTCGCTCCACTCCGTGGTCTGGACGATGCAGTTATCTCTGGGACTCTCTACCATCGGGCCCTGAGGCCTGAACACCGAGACTGGAGACGAAGATGGCAACGGCTGAAACTGAGACGCTCCTGCAGACAACAATCAGACCACAAGGACAGATTCATATTGGTCTTGTGTTCATTGGTTAGTTTTAAATTAAAATAGTAAACTAATACTGACTCCATCATAAACACAGTCTCCTTGTTTACATAACAAACTGAAACGTCACTCAGGCCTTTTCAAAAATTTTATCACACAGTGCATTATGGGAATGGGAATTCAACAGTGACAAAGGAAAAGCCGAAAATGAGCTAGATTGCCACAATTAAAATCATACAGTCCACCAGCATTGTTTTAAAGAATGAGTTTAGTCAGTAGATGGAGGTAAAGGACACATTTAGGTTCAGTACTCAACAAGAGACAGAGACATTATATTTCCCACAATGCACTTCACAACAAAATTTCTGAAAAGGCTCAAGTGATGTTTTGGTTTGTTATGTAAACAAGCCGACTGTTTATGGTGGAGTCATCTTTGAAGCTGTTCATCCTGTGGGAAGGGATTCAGGTACGTAATTAGGGAAAGACTAATGGATTAGTGATAAATAGGATAACACTGGGGTTTTACAAATTAAAAAAAAAAAAAAAAAAAATGTGATGAAAGTCATTTCCTGCTTTAATCCGAGTCTCTCCGACACCCCTTCACCAGATGCTTCTGTGTGTACACTTGTGTTGCTTTTAAACCACTGAGAAACCCATGTTTTTTATGGATGAAAAATCTTTTGAATTCAACCTCAAACCTCTGCTTTCAGGGTCCAGTTTCAGTACACAGGCTTAACAAAATCACTCTTTATAGTTGTTTTTTTGTTGTTTTTTTTTATGTGTCGTTCACAAAACCCAATGTGACAGCTTTCAATCATGGGTTCCACCACATATTTTTCATGTTGTTAAAAACACAGCTGTGTATGAAGGATAAAGCCTGGTTGAGGATGGTTTCACAGCTGAATGAAGCAGACTGTCTCAACAAACCTGGAAAAACTGACAGAAAACTGAACTAAGATCTGTAGTGTGTGCAATAACAGAAAAACTAAGGAAAATGTAAGGAAACAAAAGTAATATGTGAAGTATGGATGTTAGATGGGGGTGGGATTTGATATATTTTCTTCTTGTCACTCCTTTTTGAGCTGTACATATTGAACCTTTTATGTTGTTGCGAGTGCTCATTCAATTGCTATATTGTCTTGATTGTCTTTATTAATGTATTTATTGGTTTATTGTACGTGTAAAAATGTTTAGTTTTTTTCTTCTGCTCAAAACAAATAATAAAAAAAAAACACTCGGCATACAGTCACTTACAGTTGAGTCCATGATTTCTTTTAAAGGCTTTCCCACATGAACAAAAACACAGCTGCAGTATTTAAATTGAGGAGTCTGACATGGCAGAATGCATTGTATAAAACCACATTTTCAACTGCATTTGACCAAATAAACAGGGGTCAACCAGATCTAGTCCATATGTAAATGTTATCTATCTGTCAGGGTTAGTCTGGTTCCCA
This sequence comes from Fowleria isostigma, assembly GCA_029814645.1. Classification (NCBI taxonomy): domain Eukaryota; kingdom Metazoa; phylum Chordata; class Actinopteri; order Kurtiformes; family Apogonidae; genus Fowleria; species Fowleria isostigma. Next base: position 36,833,521 of record JAPTGZ010000003.1, read on the forward strand.
GGTTGTGTGTTGACCAGTCTTGAAATAAAACTCAGTCCAATTTTTATAATATAAAAATAATATAGTTGATTCTAAGACACATCTCTACTACAACAGTGTCTGCCAGAAGGAGAAAACACTGGTAAAAGCAGTAGTTTATTAACATTCTAATGAATTACGTCAAATGGGTCATGGATGTCAGGAGGATGCACTGACCGGCCAACACTGACTGATAGTGGTAGTCCTGCGGGGTCTCGTCACACACCCACTCCTCACAGCATTTCCCGGGGATGGTGATGCGTCGTGGGAAGGGGCAGTCGGGGGAGGGCAGCCGTACGTCGCTGGAACAGGTGGGTATGCAGCCGATCTCCCCGTTCATACACACACAGTGGTGTTTGCAGCTGGGCTGGAAGGACTCCCCGCTGTGGTAGATGACCCCCTGGAGGTCACAGGTCTGACCCTCCTGGGCTGAACAGACAGACGGACGGATGGACAGAAGGATGGAAAGGAAAATGAGGCTTAGATACACTACTAAATTGATAAATACAGTCAGTCTCACTTATTCATAATCCTGAACATATCATTTTTATATTGTTCAATAGTTCAGTTCACTAAATGACAATGATAACTATCATAATATAATTTTATATTGACAAAGTTTAGTTTTGATATGTATAATATTTTACATTTTGTGCAGGATTGGTAAGAACTGATTTTGACATGTGTAAGATTTGTTAAGTTACTTTGAGGAACTGACAGGAAGAAAAAGTGGAAAAAGGGGGTAGGAATATATAAATTGTACTGCTCCTTTTCAAAAGTTTTATTTTTTAAATATGTATTCGAAATTTAAAAATTAAATAAATAAATAAACATAATATGCTCCTGAGACCAAGAATAGTAAAATTTTTGACTTCTTTACATTAACCCATAAAGACCAAAACAGCCACTGGCAACTAAAACCAACTACAAACAGAAAATGTTTAATTCCTATCAATACATGTAAATAATTGACATAAAATACAGTTTGTCATCTTTTCATTAGACATGAGCCATTTGGACATTCAGAGGCTCCAAAATTACCATGGAAACACCATCACTGATTCACCAAACCCATGGAGTTGATCAATGACAGTGGATGGACACACTTGGTTCAGTTAATGATATATTTTACTGAAAAAGCCAGTTTTTCTTCAGTTTTGTCTGTTCTGATATATAAACTTTTGAAATTATTCTGAGCTTTTATGAACATCTATATGATCAGTGAATTAAATATATGAAAATATATGATTTAAAAAAAAAACCCTAATTAAAAAGAATAATGTTTCAATAAATACTGTAGTGATAAATCACTTAAGAAAGGTTATATATAGAGAAAATATAATTTGGTTACTGCCACAGAAGTACCACTGGGTCTTTATGGGTTAAATAATTCTCATGTTTGGAAACTGCATGACTTTTTTATGGAGCAAAATAAGATGATTGTTATGTTATATTCTTAGAATCTTCCTTGGAGAACAGAATCTGCAGTTATCACGGCATGTATATTGGAATATCTATTGTGTTTGAGATTTATTTTATTTACACTAGAAATGTTAAACATGTGGCCTGTGGACCAAAAGCGGCCCACTGAAGGGTCCACAGGATGTCTGTCTGAGGTGCAGAAATTACACTAAATATATATCAGTCAAAGATGTCAAACTCAGTTTAGTTCAGGGACCAGTTGTGGTCAAGTGGGTCGGACCAGTAAAATAATAACATAATAACCTATAAATGATGACCATTCCAAATTTTTCTTTGTGTGTGTGTGTGTGTGTGTGTGTGTGTGTGTGTGTGTGTGTGTGTGTGAAAAAAGTCAAATTACATGATATAATGTTTACATGTACAAACTGTCCTTTGACAAAAATTTTAATAATATAAACAACCATGACCACATTTCTTTGAAAAAGAAGTACAATTTTAACAATTTTATTTTTGTTACTTAATGTTTGGTAGATTCACTGTGATCTGTAAGTTGTAATAAGAAGCTGAGGCAAAATATTATTAAAAATTGCACTTTTAGAAAAATTTTGAGTTATTATTTTTAGGTCATTATGGTGTTAATTTAGTGGTTCAGCCCATTTGAGATCAAACTGGGCTGTATGTGTCCCCTGAACTAAAATGAGTTTTACATCCCTGGTCAAATTAAACAATGTTCAGTATTTTATCATTTTATTTATTTTCACTATGATGCTCTGAGGAGTTTATTTTCAATGTGTTTTGTATTTTTATGTCCTCTACAAAATCATTTAAAACTACAAAAGATCAGGTATCTGGTTTCTTCAACTTCAACAAGAAAAAATGACATGACATGACTCAGTATTAACCATAAGAACATTTTTATCATAATTATATTTCATCCAACCTAACATGGTTGTGTGTTTTCTGTTTTTTTTTTTTTTTTACCCATGCAGATGCCGGTTTCAGTGTCGCTGAGCAGGGCGTAGTCACAGTACAGGTCCTTGTGGTGGTCGCAGGGCTCCAGCAGAGAACAGGGCTCCCCCAGCTGCCGGGCACACACCTTACAGCAGCCACAGCCGTCCAGGACCAGGCTGGTACCCACCGGGCAGGGGACGGGGTCAGCGGGGCAGGAGCAGGGCTGGGAGCAGTCCTGGGCCACCGTCTGCAAACACAGACCACAGTGGGATCAGTGGAACCTGGACACCAAACCCTGTTAAGGACCGCGTGTCTGTACATGTACATGCTAAAATTAAATATAAAATATAAATGTAAGATCTTCATTGTGAGAGCAGTGTCAAAAACATCACATATTTATGGGATGAAATAAGTGGCACCAGAAACTGAAGTTCAATTATTTATATTTGAATTTCAATCATTAAACTTGAATAATTGCATAAAAAACTGAATCATTAAATCTGAATTTGTGTTATTTACCATAATTTAAATCACTTTCAGTTCTCGCAATTCAAATTCAACTCTATTTATTTCCAAATTCAGCTCTCAAAGTTCAGTTTCAATTTACAATGACACAAATTGGATGTCTGTCACAGTAAATTGAAACTGAATTTTGAGAACTGAATTTGAAAATATATAGAGTAGAATTTTCAGTGAGGACCAAATATAGTTTCAGAGAAAATTAATTAAATTTTGTAATCTTACATTCAGTTTCAAGTTTATTGGATTTCAGTTCCAAACCAAAAAATTCAATTTCAAATTATACTATTCAGATTCAGTTTCTCAATGCAATGATTCAAATTAAACATTACAAATTCAAATTATGTGATACAAATTCTATTTTTCAATTAAATTCTTCAAGTTTATCAACTGAAATTTAAAAACAAAGGATTCAAATTCAGTTTTTGGTGCCACATATGTCAGCTCATATATATTTAATACCAAATGTACAGTCATATTTTCTACCTGTGTTGAATGATTTTCTTCTGTTGAACACACTTCTCTAATTGGTTGTCATGGGTCCTGAATGATGTTTAGTTTCCTGCATTTCCTCTTAAGTTTGAGGCAAATTTCATTATATACTTGATGAGTCCAGAAAATTTACCATGTTCAATAAAAAAATCTGTAAGTTTTCATTTGGGATAAAACTGTGTAGAAACACTGGGAACAACATCTACAACCTGCAAAAAGTTTGAAAGCCAAATCTACTGAAGTAACTACAATTACTGGATACAGTGATTAACTGATTAATTATCAACTGTAATTAAATTTTGGATTGAATGCCACTGACTATTTTGATCAACTAAAAGTTTCCTGGTTCCAGATTTGTTCCTCTGTGACAGTAACATGAAGAGACTTTAGTTGTGAGCTAAACCAGACATTATTTAGGACATCAGGGAACACTTATTTTTATTTTTTTTAACCATTTGCCAATATTTTATAAATCAAACAGAGACTCAGAATTTTAACTGACAGATTAATCAGAAATAAAAGCAATTATTTGTTGGAGCTCTAAACAAAATAAAATGAGTAGTACCAGGCACAACAAACCCAAAATGTAATGGCGTCTATTTTTGGATCACTGGCAATCTATAAACCCAATTTGGTATGAATACAACCAAGAGTTTTGCTGCCAAAGTGTTAACAAGCAAAGAAGAAACAAACTGAACTAAAAACAATACCCCTTACCTCCCCTTTAGGAGCGGGGTAATAACATTTTAATGGCAAACAAAAGAAGATTGTGGTCATATTCACTAATGTTTAATGGAAACTGAAATATCATGACATACAGTATACCGTCATGATAATGAAAAATAATGCCCAAGTTTCCATCAATCATGTCGTGATAAAAACAATCACAAAACTAAACTGAACATGACCCGCCTCGGTCGTACAAGATCTATCAGAAACTGAAGGTTCTACAGCAGAACATGTAAACACACTTGCAGGTACAGGACTCTGAAACCTGAACGGGTCAAACAACCAGGAGCAAAAAGAAAACTATAATATAGAACCTACACATTCAACATGAGGGAGGACTATCTCATATTTGGATTTGTCTTGTAAATGAGCTCACATAGGGATTTTTTTTTTGTTTACATTTGGGCATTTTTTCAAACATAAAAACAGTTTTTTCCTCTGATAAACCACCACACACATCCTGTAGAACAGTATCTAACAAATGGATGAGTTCCTTGACGATGTGGAAGACAATCTACAAATAGGATCATATTTTCATCCAAATCTAAATCTGCAATAAATTTTTTTCATCAGTCTGAATATTATTACTGTAATTTTATTCACTCCACCCTGAGTAACTCTGAAACAACAGATGATAAAAACATCTAAACCCAAATCATGGGTGAAGTCATGAAGATTATTTATAATGTATTTACAGTCATGGCAAAAATAATTAGACCACTCTATGTTTTTTAAATTTCTTGTTCATTTTAATTCCTGGTACAATTAAAGGTACATTTGTTTGTAAAAAAATATAATGATTACAGGAAAAATATTTCATATGAGACTATTTTCAGTGGTTTTCTTGATATTAACTAACATCACATCAGTTCTTACATTAATATCTATGGTATTGTACTGACAAAAACAGTATTTTTAGACATTCCATGTTGTCTTTTCTGTCTGATTTAGTCACATGATACACATAGGAGTTAGCACTTGATTGTATATAACCTTTGTTTTTTATTACTTTTAATGGTTTAATCATTTTTTCCGCGACTACATATATACTCAGAGTAATACCGTTTCCTTTGAGAGCAAAACTCCACAGGCTGAGTGAGACCATTATTGTCCACTAGATGGCGACACCAGACTCTGAACACATGAACCAACAAACATTTTCCATGTTTTCCTCCCTTCTTGCTGTCAGTCAGTGCAGCCCGTCTGCAGGAGGAAAACATGACTCCACCACATGGGAAACAGTGAAATTAAGACAAATCTGCCACTTTTAGTTTAGGATAATAGATATGATGTGACTGTGGTGCAAGAATAAAATGCTCAGACCTTGTCTCTGTTTCTGCACATGTGCAGCTGTTGTGTTTTCACAGAGGTTTAGTAACTTTAACTGGTGATATTAATCAAATTACATATGAATGCATTTTTTTTTTCCAAAGAAGCACAATACTACCAAGCATCTCAGACAGCTTTCACTTTTATTAATTGTATATTCTTGTTGCATGAGGAATATTGTCATATGTGAATAAAACTCACCAGTGAAATACTGAGCAGGAGGAGGGAGACTCTGGAGAATGTTTCCACAGACATGTTTGGTTGCAGACTGAAGTTCAGTCAGTAGTCCTGGTTCCTGAAGCACGAGGCCGGGGCTTGTTATTCTCCTGCAGCAGACTGATGCAGCCTGGGAGGAGAATCAGCCTTAAATACCAGCCCAGTGGGTGTAGCCGGAGAAACCAGAGCCATGCCACTCCATAGTCAGAGGTAAATATTCCAATTCAGATGGCCTTCTCCTCAGTCACAGCTTAATAGAGGAGGGGGCGGCTGGACTCATGCCAGCTAAGAAGCGTTGGACTGGCAGGGGACCGTGAGCAGCTCGGTTCCCTTCAGCTGGTAAATGTAAGAACTCAACGCTGTCAGTCATAACCTGACAGGTCGCACAATTAAAAATCTATTTGATGTGTCAGAGGAGATGAGTATGGAAAATGGGGGGGATTTGTGCCAAACTCTGACAAACTGCAGAGCTGTGGAGGCCCAGACAGACACATAACAGCGCTGTCCTCAAAACCCACAAAACCAGTATCAGGACAAATGACTTTCTGACAGGGCTGTTATTCAGGACTTGTTTCAGGATCAGAACATTATGATACATGTATATGATCAGAGTGGCTGGACTGAACCTGCAGGGGCCAGAAAACAGTGAAAAAAACCCAATAACAACAGAATTTGAAGATGCACACATGCATCCTGCAGCTTTCTCCTCTTGGTCCAAATCAAAAGACAAATAGAGGCTTAATAAGTGGAGCTGCTGATGCCCCTCTGACAGGACCTTCAGGGTAATCAGTAATTACGGCTGTGAATCACATACTGACCCCCACCCCCACCCCCCACCTGTCTGAAAACACACGATCAGCTAAATACTACATGTATTCTACAGCCTGTATGTGGAATCAAGAGGTGCAAAGGTGTAGTTTCACCCAATGAGAGCTTATGTGACAAAAAACAGTACTGTAGTCATTTTTGATTCCCTTTGTATATGCATTATGTACACATATGATGTTTATCACTTAAAAGATATATAGGATATATAATATAAAGACTACACATTAGAAACTCATCGAGGTGATATCATCATAACAGTGTTCATGATCTGTTCAGAGTCTAAAGATGTCTGCATGTCCAACAGGAACAGACTTGATTTTCACTCAGGGGTGTGGCCAGGGAGGAGAGGGGACAAGAAACAAGGGAACCCCCACCCCTCCCTGTCTAAGAATGACAACGACAATGACGACAAAATTTACATGGGATTAAAAAAATTGTAACTATAATTTTCTTTTTTTAAGTCAGGTCCCATATAACAAACAGGATGAGAGACTTCAGCTCTCTGTGGTGAAAGACAATTATTGATTTTTTGTGCAGTGATGGTTCAAACTAGGAAGCACTTGAGCTTTAAGTAATTGTATTTTCAAGTAACTGTAGAAGAGTGTAAAACTTGAACTCTATTGATGGAAACATTTTTGTTTCATATAGAACTGAGATACGATTCTAGAGTCTCAGCATCCATCCAACACTTTTATAATATCAATAATAAAAACAAAACACCAATACACAAAAATGGACTAAATCTATGTAAAATGTTCTTGGTGGATATTGTCATGCTGCATGTGTGAGTCCATTCATGTATGAAAAACAGAAAATGCCCCAAAAAATCAGACTCTGGCTCCAGATCTGACCCATCTTTGAAGAGACAGGGTTGATTTCCACCTTGTGCAGAATGTGAAATGTGCTTTTGAGTGACAGGCCTGGACAGACAGACACACACACACACACACACACACCCACACACACGCACACACACACACACACACACACACACACACACACACACACACACACACACACACACACACACATACACACACTGACCTGATTGAAATACCATTTGCAGGGATGAGGGTAATAAATAACTTCAGGTCAAAAGAGCTTTGAAAGCTGCTCTCTACTGAAGAAGAGCCAGTGTACACTTTACACCCACATCAGAACACATGAAGCGGAGAATGTTACGGGAATCATCAGCTGCATGTGAATGATGAGGCTTCTTCAGGAGGGGAAACTTCACTGCAAATTATCCACTGGTCATTTAAAAAGGATGTATTACTCATTTTCAGGTCAATAATTTTATTCTGAGGGTCTACTAGAAAAGATTTATTTTCCGCAATGCTCAAAAAACTTCTTATGTTTCTTTTCACCTTCTGCTTCTTTTTAGATTTCTTTAAGCTCCTCCTCTTGGACCACTCACTCTGTCCTAATTGGTCAGTTGGGCTTGCTGTTTTGTGATTGGTTAGTGCTCATGTGGTTGGCATCGCCCCCTACTAGCATTCTCCAGAGGTCTAGATGTTCAGGTAAACTCACTGATTGGGTAAAAACATGGCTTTGTTTCTGTCTTGCATTACACTTATTAGGTTCCAACTGTAATTCCTGTCCATCAATACAATTGTACTTTATGAACAAAAAGTTGAATGATGGATGTCTATAGTTTTTAACTTCTCATTTGTTTGAGATGTAATTGTATAAAGTGCACCAGAATTCCCACCAAAATGAAAAATGCTGCAAAGAGCTAAGGCACAAGTACAGAAAAAATATTAGACCACCCTATGTTTTCTTCAATTTCTTGTTCATTTTAATGCCTGGTTCAACTAAAAGTACATTTGTTTGAACAAATATAATGATAACAACAAAAATAGCTCATAGTAGTTTAATTTCAGAGCTGATATCTATC
>JAPTGZ010000003.1:36882557-36896798 GCA_029814645.1 Fowleria isostigma
GGATAGGCTCCATGCGACCCCCGTGACCCTAATGAGGATAAAGCGGGTTAAGAAAATGAATGAATGAATGAATGAATTGTTATATTCACCTGCCTGTGTAACATACATGTAACTAGAGACAACTACTTGTGATATGCTTGTCATATTTCCTGTCAGTCATCTTCACTGAATCAAATGTTGATTGATTGAAATGATAAACTATTATATGAAGATTGTTCTAAGTTTCAAGACTTTTTTCCCCCTCACAATTATTTTCTACAGCTAAGGCACAACTTGGTTCCAGACATGTCGTACGGCAAAGGAGATGGCTATCGTTCCGTCCCACGGGACTTCAACTCACTCATACAGACATGCAGCTCCAACATCCAGAAGATCACACAGAATAGTAAGTGATTAACTGCTTCACTATTTTATCATCGTAGATCCTCTTTCACAGAGCGAATATTCATGTTTATTTTTTAACAGAAGGAGTTATAAATAAGAGGTTGATTACATACCTTGGTACTCTTGTTCCTGGTGCTATGTTTGAGTGGAATTGGGGTTACTTGTAAATGTAACACAGGTATCCTAAGAGCTCAGGGGTAATAGATACTTCCTACTGTTATATACCTTAATTGATTCTGAAACTCATTTCAAACATAATTCTCTGTCCTGGAGTCTGTGTGTCCTGAGGCTGTTAGCTCTTATTACTTATTTAATAAGTAGCACATTCAGTGTCATGTTTAGTACTAACGCACACATTTCACACCATGGCGACACAGTGGTGCAGTGGTTAGCACTTGTGCCACACAGCAAAAAGGTCCTGGGTTCGATTCCAACACCAGTCGATGGATGAGACCTTTCTGTGAGGAGTTTGCATGTTCTCCCCATGTCTGCGTGGGTTTTCTCCGAGTATTCTGGTTTCCTCCCACCATCCAAAGACATGCACAAATAGGTCCAGGTCTCTCTTGCAAAAGAGATTTCAGATCTCAATGGGACTTCCTAGTTAAATAAAGGTAAGTAAATAAATAAATACATTTCCAACTCGTCGTCATCGTCTTCCACATATCCAAGTCTAAGCCACGGGGCAAGCAGCCTCAGCAGAGAAGTTCAGACAGCCCTCTCCCTAGCCACTTCCACCAGCTCTTCTGGGAGACTCCCGAGGCGTTCCCATTTCCAACTCCTATTTCTCAAGTTCCTCATTTGGAAATCTGCCAGCTAACTGACTCACCTCCTGCCAGTTAACTGACTAACTTCTTTATGCTGAATAAAACTGACTTCAGTTTCTGCGCAGATTAGTTTACCAGAAGAAACGTAATTCTTAGGTCATAACACAGTACTTAAAGGAGTTAGATTTACTTTTAGAAAGGAATTTCCTGTGTACTCTAAATCTTGTGTGTACATTGAGAGCAGTTTTAGTTCTTTAATGTGTCACTTCTGTTCCTCGACAGCTGCAGAACTAGTCCGTTAACATCAACAAAACATTAGCTCAGCCCCAAACACAGACTCCAACACAAACCTCCCCTGAGCTCAAATCACAGACTAGATGTTCCATATTGAACCTGTAACTGTGTTTGTTCTAAAAATACTCGTGTTTTAGTAAAATCTTAACACAAATGAAACACAGATTGGAAAATTCTTGGCTTGTAGAATATTTAAATTGATATTCAATCTGACAACTGTTACTGATACTGATGTTGCTTTCTGTTTCTTTATTTGTTGTTAGTTATCCCCTTAATAAACCCCCTGATTAATAACGTATTCTGGTTGTGATAACAACAAAATCTTTATTCCAAATACATAATACTTAATGTCTTAAATATTTTGACCCCTTTTATCACATTATCATTGAACAAACACAAATTTAAACATACACATTTAAAAAAAAAAAAGAAACCTTTAATATTCCAGGACAGATTCTGTATAAAAGGTTTCCTGTGGGGACAGATAAATACTGATGTTACAATTGATGAAAAGAGGTTTTTCACAGCATTGGCTGACACTAATATCGGGCTGAAACATTGGTGTATTTAAGGAAAAAAAACTGTTTTAATGAGTTCACTTCAACATGGTGGACATGTAGCTCTGATTTGATGTGGAACAAACAATTCAGACTATGTCAAAGCAAGTAGAGTGACAGAGGCAGAGAGTAGACACAGAGATTATTGGAAAAAGACTAAATGTGGTACATTTTATTGCTTTATTATTGGTTGAAGATGCCTTTAATAATAACACTCTCGGGTCCATCAAAAAAAACAACTTAAAAACATGACTAGAACATTCCATGTTTACAGTCTCAGACTGTTTCTAAAACAAAATAACTAGTTTGTTCTGCAGATTATATGTTATTAAGAGATTAAATTGCATAGTGTGTTTCTTTGTACACTTGGATCAAACACTTTTTTCTCTAATAGCTGCTCAGATCAAGACCATGGTGAACCAGCTGGGGACCAGACAGGACACTAGTGAACTTCAGGACCGGCTGTAAGTATTAACTCCAACTTATTCTCCTCAAACATGGACGCTGTTAGTCACTGATGTGTCATTACTGGTCATAAAGGGAACTGGATTTCACTAATGTCTTTTTACCATAACCGGCATAATACTCTGCTGCATCTGCAGATTTTTTCGTTTGTAGACAAGGGTAAAGAATGAAAGATCATGAGTTACAAAATCCCCAATTTGTCAGAGATAAATGGAACAGCTACTGCCTAGAGCAGGGGTCACAAAGTGGCAGACCGCGGTCTGGGTCCAGACCCAGACGCCATCCAATACGGACCCGGACCTGAAGCTTAAATTATTAGATTGTAATAGAACTTTAAATTTGATGGTGCGCTTCTATTTTTAACCGGCGCAGCTATTCTATGGTTTACAGTACTGGCTGTAGATCAAGAAATGCATGGAGTAAAGCCATGTCATGTGACGCTACTCAGCCAATGAACTGTCTGCATTCCAGTCGGTAAACGCTGAAGCGCTGCATTCGTTTGAGGAACAGACGAGAGAAAGAAGCGCGAAAGACAGAAGGAGAAAAGAAAGGGAAGGAAAGGAAAACAAAGAGTCGACGAAAAGTCGAGTGAGAGTAACGAGTGGTGACCCTGACACCATTCACGCCTAGATTTAAAATCCTGGAGAACAAGCCACAGCCCAATGTTCTCACTAAACCACAGAATGGAAGGAAGTGAGATAAAAGAGAAAGTTCAGAATGTGTGTGTGTGTTCAATTTGTTATGTGTTAAGATTTGTTGAATTTAATGTATTGTTAAGCTGGTTGAGACAGTTAAAGCACTTATTTTATATATTATTTTAATTTTCAATTTATTATATAATTAAACTTTAAAGTGACAGTAAAATTCTACTTTCCAGTTTTACTTTTATTATGTGCTTGTGTTTTAAATAAAATTAACAGCATTAAAGGAAAAGCAATTTTCACTTTTTATCAGCGCAAGTCCCTAAAATTGCACCCAGATCCACATATCACACTAACTCAAATGAACCCTTTCATGCATGAATTATGTGAATATTTTTTCCTTGAGTATTTTTATTCCTCTTTAAGCATGAAAAAACAATGCAATTGAATTTTTTTTACAAACCTATTTTTCCATTGTTGTAAAAATGTCTCAGCTGGACACCATGCATAATTTTAAAGCAAAGAAACATGTATTTAACACCCATCATCAGAAAGTGATTTACTGTGTGAAAACTATGAAATAAAAATTTTTAATGCTGCTAATGTAATGTTTTCTCATATTTTAACATTCTCTAATATTAGTTATTACTCACTTCATAGCAATAATATAAAAAAAACCTTTTTGTTCAAGAAAACTGTTATTTACAGCCTAATAATTAACAATTAATGTATAGTAAAATATGTTACTGCAGATCAGATTCATCAAGAACAGCAAAGTTAAAGTAATTTGTATGCAGTAATTGTAATTTTTGGCAGATATGAAACTAAAACAATATAGTAATGATAAATAATATACAAGAGAACTGCTGGAGAATATCTGTCCACTGCTGTGACCCATATGTATGAAAGGGTTAAACATTATGATGTTCCGGACCTTAGGCTTAATATATTTTCCCTGACTGGACCTCTTTGAATTTTAGTTGATGACCCCTGGCCTAGAGCTTAAAATTTCACACTGATAAAATAGAGACACTAGCTGAAAGACAACAACTTTACATTTTCAGTGTGTATAAATTATGTATGGAACTGGAAGTCATAATAGTGACATTTTTGTGAAAACTGAAGCAATTGACCTCATGCACTTTAAACATGGGCATTTGTTACATAAACAACCATAATACGCTTTAAATGACTAAAAACAGCATAAAAGTTACATGATGAAAACTGTTAAAAATATCAAAAAATGGAATAAAAGTGTCATAGCTTGTTTAGCTGAAAGTATCTGGAAGTATTAGGAGACTTTAATTTTGAAGAAAAAATTCTTTAAAAAGCTGTATTACAAAAGAGCGGCAGATATTCTCCTTTAAGAGCTGAATATTTTGATTGTATTTTTTATTTTTAGGAAATAATATGTACAGATTGACTGCAGGACATTTCCATCCCACTCTGTATTTGTCGGTCTGATGTTTTTGTCATGACCAGAGTGGTCGTCTATATGCGACACCTCACAGTAACATGTCAACTGTCTTCACAGGCAGCAGATACAACACTACACCAACCAACTGGCAAAAGAAACCAACAAGCACCTGAAGGAGCTGGGTTCCATCCCCCTGCCCTTATCACCCTCAGAGCAGGTAAGAGCTGCTCAGTGTTTCCATCTGTAAGATCTGGACTGGACCTTACAGCATGACAGAGGAATTTCAATGTTTTGTACAGTACAATTTAATGTAATCCACCATATTCGCATAAGAAACCAAAAACGTTGTGGCAGATACACCTTTTTTCACACATTTGAAAAAAAGTAGAACACCCTTTTCATGATCTCTGTTAATGTGGAGGCTTTTCCTCAGCCCAGAGAGTCAGTGAACACACACATGGTTTCAAGGATTCAGTTTCAGGCTAAACCAAAGAAGTTTAAATCTATCAGGGTCCTAAGAACGGTGGCCAGAAAACTATGGTACCAAACACATGCCAGAAAAAAGAGGAATAAATCCAGTTAAGATGTCCCAGTCTGTCGGTCCACTTCTGCTCACTCTGCTTCAGTACACATACCATAAAACACATCCAGTTGTCATTAAACCACCTCACATGAATAATTAAGAGCAGAGGAAGTGCATGAAGTTGATAAGTAAAGTCTTAATTGATGGGGAAAAAAAATGAATTTTGTTGGAACTGCATCTGCGAAAGTAGATCTTTATGTATTCTTCGGATGTAGAATAAAGCTTTTACGAGGTGTTTCACATCTTCACTCTTTAGTTTGTCAGCCCTTCATCTGTTTTGTCCAGTTCAGCTGAAGGTAAAAAAAGTAATGATTCATGTCTATAAACATCTGAGCATGAAGTAAAATGTTGGACTGCTGTAAATGGAATGGATGACTAATGCAGGTTAAAAACTGACAATGGAAAAGCACACTAATCAGACTTAAATAAATAAATTAACCTCTGCCTTAACCTTAACTGGTGTTTGATTAAAGAGATGTTATAGTTTACAAGCGTCTAGGCTGTGCTGGTATCACTGTTTAGACCCAGAATTGAGTTTTACAGCCCCATGACATCAGACTTACATGTGTAATAGAAGGCCAAAGTTTATGTGAGTCACTGAAGTGTGGCTGTTATCACTGTTGTAACCTGTGATGGCAGTTTAGCTGTTAGCTTGGTAATGGAGTTAGCATATGCTGACAAACCACTGTCCATCACGACACAGACTCATATTAAAACCTGACATGAACACAGGAGTGCATGTTGAATCTTAGAGTGACATTCATCCCAGTGTCAACTAGGGATGGGAATTGATAAGAATTTAACGATTCCAATTCCGTTGTCAATTTTGCTTATTGATCTGATTCCTTACTGATTCTCATTGGATGAGGGAATAAAAGAGTGCAGACAGGTTTGTTTGCATTAATTGTCTTTTATATTTCTATCTCTGTGCAGAAAATATACAGTATGCACAAATAATAATAAACAGATGATGCTGGTTCGGGTTCTGTTCCAGTAAAATACATGTGAAGTCCTTGTTGGAGCTGTGGTAGATCAAAGTTTCCAGTGTAGCTGACTAATATGCTGCTACATAGTGTGTTTTATGTACTGTTTGTGCTTGTATTCTTATCAGTTACATTGGGGCCGCTGCTGCAGTGGTGGACTGGCACTTGTGCACAACAGTCCTCCAATACCGGCAGCGGCACCTTTTGAACAGTGGAACAGACACACGGTGGTACCAGAGGACTGTTGTACACAAGCGTTGCTAAGTAACATATCAAACATGTGACATTTCTGCAGATAAATGTCATGCTGCGTGGACAAATGTTTTTTCATATTGGAGGTATTTCCTCCCTTTGAAGAAATGCAGCCTACGTGTGACGTCATCACTCATGCACAACAAAGGCAGAATTGAAACCAGAATCAATAAGCAGGCAGGCAAATGATTCCAAGGAACTGAGCTACTGGGAGCCAGTTCTCAAAAAGAACCGGTTCTGTATTCCCATCCCTAGTGTCAACACTTTCACAATCATTTAGCGGCATCCTTTAGTTTATTTAGCAGCTTAGAGACATTGGGTCACATCAAGGCTCTTCTGTACAAAATAAACACAATGTCATACTATTTCAGTGTTAACTAATGTTTAAAAGGGCGATTATGAACAACTTACTGTAACCTGAAATGGAAAACTGTGTAATGTTGACCATTTACTGTATGAGACAAGTGCTGCTGATATTTCGGTGCTGGTCTTAAACCCTGTGTTTCTCTGAAAACCAGAGGCAGCAGAAGATCCAGAGAGACCGGCTGATGAACGATTTCTCAGCAGCTCTCAATAACTTCCAAGCCGTCCAGAGGAGAGCAGCAGAGAAGGAGAAGGAGTCGGTAGCCCGAGCGAGAGCTGGATCCCGCCTGTCGGTAAGTAAGAGGGTAATTCACCATGGAAATAACAGGTCTAATAACAGCAGAACAGTCATTCACATTTGGCAAGTGTTGGTGTTCTGCATTTTGTGAACATGACATTTAGACTAATTGGTTGTTTTTCTTTCTCTTTCAGGCTGAAGACGGCTCTCGGGATGAAAAGCTCGTTTCTTTTGATAGGTAACCACAGTCGTTCATCCACGTTTTGCTTGCGTCAGGGAATCTGAGAAAGCAAATGCACTACAAGCTTTAGCATTGGAAAAACTCCTAATGATGAACAAGCTGCACAAAAACACATAGCAGTCTAATCTGTCATGACCAGGCTTACTTGCGTACTCACTGTTTGGTATAGATCCTTCCATTCTTTTAGCCCTAGAACATTGGAGAAATGGAAAAACAGACCACAGATGTTTTTGGAGTCAAATTTACACAGCTGATTTCTTTTTTCACAATACAGTCAATGAACAGAGCATGCTCATGGTTATGTAATGGACATAAATCCACCAGTTTTGTGAAATATCATAATGTCATCTGTCACATCAGCTGAATAAACCAAAAAAAAAAAAAACAACATTCCCACCTGGATTTAACCGAGCCAATAGTTCAGATCCTTCCATTGTATAAATACTGCAGTGATGAAAATGTCTCAGTTCTTTAACCCTTTAAATGATGCAGTGAGTAGCGTATCATTTCTTAATCAACCATCAGTTTGATAAAGAACTGAAAAACTGGACTGTGTTTCAATGGAAAATGGTCATGTGGTCTGATGAGTCCAGATTGACCCTGTTCCAGAGTGATGAAGCAGTTACCCATCATGCCTAGCGTCTAGAGTACAAGCCTGTGGGGGCAGTGTTAAGATCTGGGTTTGCTTTAAGTGGTCAGGTCTAGATTCATAACATTATGTCCAAATATATGCTGTGATGTTACAGAAACTCAAGGCAAATGCAGGACTTATCAAAGCTAAATGCTAAATACTAGAGTGTTGGACTGTTTTTGGCCTGTCTGTATGTATTAGTCTCATAGAAATATTGCTTAAGTCATATTTTTGGCCAAATTGTGACTAGAGGTCAACCGATATGGGTTTTTCTAAGGCCGATGCCGATTTTAAAAAAAATAAATTAAAAATTTGGTCAGGTGACGACTATCTACAGCCGATTTTTGAGGACGATTTTTCATGCTTTTTTTTTTTTTTTTAAGAATGTTGCCTGTAAAATTTAATTGAAATACTCAGATAATTTAGATTTTTATTGAGCAATATAAATGACATTATTAATACACGCACACATAGAACTCTTTTAACATTTATTGAAATTCAAATGCTGCCCACACAGGTCTCTGATCTTATGACGTTTTTACTACTGATTAAATATCAGCTTTCAAAAAATAAAAAATAAAAAAATTAAAGCTGATGGCTGATACTGAAAAAAAATCAATATACTGGCCTACCTCTAATTGTGATATCTGCTTTACTTTACTCTCCTAATCCTGCTGCTTCTTTTTGCATCACTGGCCATAATTTGGAAAAAAATATGACTTGATCTATTATGCTATGAGGCTAACGATGCTTATATTTTTATAAGCGATGTATTGTTTGTCCTTTATGTGTTTTCCTTTATTTTACTCAGCACCGATGCAGGCTGAGTAAATATGACACAGAATGAGATAGTTCTGAAAAGGGTTCATTTATGTGGAAGTTTCAGGATATTTTGAAGTGTGTGGATATTTTAAACCAGTTCTTTATCAATTTACTCTAATGTGACATAATTTTGCTGACAATATTTTATGAATGGTGTACTAAATAACTATAATTATTGATCATGTCTCTAGATGGGGAATGGCCACATGTCTCTATCACAACCTGACATTTGTTCCTTTCTGACGATGGCCTGATGTTTTACTTTTCTGACTTAGGATAATGTTTTCAGTATCTTTGTAGAATGTAGCAATCAAAGCTTAAGGGGGTCCAATGAAATATGAGAGTGAGAGACAGTTTTTGGTTCAGTCTGTGTATTTCAGCTGTAATGTGTGTGGTTTGACATGTTATTCTGTTTAAAGCCAAGAGGACTGGGGTCAGATGACCACGCAGGCAGAGGATGTGGCCATCACAGAGGAGGACCTGGAGCTCATCAAAGAGAGAGAGACCAACATCCGACAGCTAGAGGTTAGTCTGCCTTACATCTAATCTGTGATAAAGACACAGTGGAAGGAGAATTACACACAAAACTGGTTATTGGTTAATAAAAACTAGACCAAACTGTGGCTAAAGTTGGGCCCACATCTTATATACCTCTACTTACACAATTGTACCATTTACATCGCTTATTTTTTGCACTACTCTTACCTATTCCATTCTATTTTTTTTTTTTTTTTGTCTATTTATACATGTTTTTATATATTTTGCATTCTGTGGAAAAAAAAAACTATTTTATTGTACAGGGAACATATAAAATAAAGTAAATTAAAATTTTGAAAATGTTTACTTTCACAAAGTTTTTTCACAAAAAATATGAATAACCTGAACAAGCTAAAATTTCTAAAGAAAATTAAGTGTGATTTTAACAATATTATGACTCAACTTATCATTCATGTCCATACATTAAAATTTTCAGATCACAGTGAAATGCACAGAATATTAGTAACAGGCAGAGTATTGTTAAAATTTTAGAGTTTGGAACTGAAATTAAACCTTCAGTATAATTTTTGAACTTTGCAAATTCATCCTCCACAGCTGTGATCCATCTCCATGTCCTGAGATAAAACCCTGCCTCGGCTGATTTGAGTCGTCTTGTGTTTTTTTGTGTTTTCAGTCTGATATCTTGGACGTGAACCAGATCTTCAAAGACCTCGCTGTGATGATCCATGATCAGGGGGAGATGATCGGTGAGTAGAACCGAGGTTTTGTCGCGCTGTTAGCGTCAGAACTTGGGCTTTTTTTATGAACTCACTCCTGGAGCTTTTGTGTTCACATTAGGCATCTATAACTGTACAACACAACAATCAA
Source organism: Fowleria isostigma (assembly GCA_029814645.1). Lineage (NCBI taxonomy): Eukaryota > Metazoa > Chordata > Actinopteri > Kurtiformes > Apogonidae > Fowleria > Fowleria isostigma. The sequence goes on from JAPTGZ010000003.1 coordinate 36,892,558, forward strand.
ACCCTGTCCTGTTTAGGTCTCATCTGGTTGACATATGGCAGTTCCACTCTGTTGTATATATGTAGTAGTCGTTAGAGTTAAATTACTTATTACTGTTGTCATTATTATTTTATATTGTTTCTTTTATACACTGTCTTTTTGCATGCATAATTTTTCTTGCACTTTATTTTGTTGCTGCCGTGATCATTTAATTTCCCTGTTGTAGGATCAATAAAATGTCAAATCTAATCTAATCTAATGTAATCTAATCTAATCTGCTGGGTTCATACAGGTGCTTGAAGTCCTTGAAAATGCTAGAATTTCAATGTTGTGTTTTCAAGGTCTGAAAACACAACTAAACTAAAACTGTAAACTTTTTTGCTATTCTGAAACAAATGTAGTTGTTTACAGCATAATACAATGTACACCATTGTGATAAAAAAGTAAAAAAATAAAAAAATAACCGTGAGTATATGTATTCCTGTAGATATGGAGCAAAAAGATCCCTTAAAAATGACCCTTAAAAGTGCTTGAATTTGATCTTGAAAAATGTGTACAAACCCTGAATCTAATCTTACCTCATTTTATCTCATCTAATCTAGTCTAATTTAATCTACTCTAACTCACTGACTCCAGGTTTGTGGAGATGGTCAGCCTTTCTCTAGCAGTGAGGCAGAGGTGTTAACCACTGTGCAACATAAACATACTGTTCCTGTTCTCCATATGGTCTTTTGTCCAGAGGTGAAAAGGAACTAATTACATTTACTCACATTATTGTCATTGAGTAGTTTTTATAAATAACTTGTAGTTTTTAAAGTAGTTTTTGAAATAGGTAATTTTACTTTTACTCATGTACATTTTGACCCAAGTATTTTACTTCACTTTACTACACACACACTACTACATCAGAAACCCACTCTTTATTGAGTAAAAATTAAATGCAGGAAAAATCAATTAGCCTGAACTGAAAGGAAAATGCGCAGGCGTGTGGAATTCCCACCCTTAATCAAATGCCCTGCCCTCTGAAATAAAACTTTCCGTAGGTAAGGAAAACAAAAATGAGCTGCACAACAGCAGGAATCTTAGAGGAATTCAGTAAAGTGTCTTAAGTTTCACTGTCACTTTGTGCGGTCACATAGTGTGTGTGTACTCATTGTGTTATGTAGGCCCACACAATGCAATTTATGTGGATTAAAAGTTGATTAAAAACAACTAGTACTGCATTGGATTTATGACTTGTACTTTTTTATGTCAAGTAATTGAAAGTAACTTTTACTGTAAGTAAATTTTGAACCAAGTGCTTTTTACTTTTTCCCGAGTAGATTTTTAGATGGTTAATTTCACTTGAGTAGAATTTAAGCAAATAAAGATACTTTTACGTAGAATTTTTCAGTCTTGTTTCCACGTCTTCGTTTGTCCCAGCCCTGGTACTCTTTTCCCGCTGACTCGGCTGTTTGTTTGTGCCGTTCTACAGATAGCATCGAAGCCAACGTGGAAAATGCCGAGGTTCATGTAGAACGAGGGACGGAGCAGCTCCAGAGAGCCGCCTACTACCAGGTGAGTCTGCAGCTCCCACCTCTACGAGACAGAAAGTCAGTGTCGGTCACATGATTAACTCTCCACCTTCTATTCTCTTTAACGCAGCAAAAGTCCCGTAAGAAGATGTGCATCCTCGCTATGGTTTGCTCCATTGCACTCGTCATACTGGGCATCATCATCTGGAAGGTGACCGAGTGAATTCACCTGCACACTTTGTCACTACTATATTTTACCCTGCCCCCCTCCCACCTGCAAGAACCCACTTGGAATCACAAGAAAAGTGAGAGGAAAACTTCTGAAAAGGCCGATCACGTCACCCTGCAGACGATCTGTACTATTGAGGCTGATCAGGCCTGTTTTTGATGACCACAAACATATTTATACTACAATGAAGGAGAGGATGGAGCGCTGAGGTGGTGAGGCAGAGTAATTTAAGATCAGAGATTCCTTAATTTTGCTTCATTCATTTATTTCTTGTCTTTATTTACTGCACTAACACACGAGCTGTCACTGTATTTCCAATGTCAAATGTATTCTGGAAGATTTCAGAACGGGACTTTATGAGTGTATCTGGTTGATCTGGGCTGTAAATTGTCGTTTTGTTGACTTGTGGCACTTCCTGATGTAAATTGTGTGCAGTGCTGCAGTTTGCCGATGTCGTTCAGGTGGCTCCTGTCGTCACGGCAACACCCATGCAACCTTGTATAACTCTTGGTGGTGATGGCAGTCGGGGATGTAATATACATGTACAATGAAAGCTATAACAGTCTACCGATATGAATTAACTGTAAATACTACAATGTGCTCTGTTATATTCTGCTACGAACCTCATGAATGAAAAAAATTTCAGAATGCAACTCCAGTCTTCAAACATTTTTTAAATTGATTTATATGACTCCTGTCAATATACGTAATAAATGTCTTGAACACTTTTGCTCTTCTGGACATTTTTGTTTGCACATGTACAGTCTGTTCAACACCAACGTTGACTTTCAGCTGAAGTTACAATGAGGCCTGAGTGAATCACTTTAACCCTTTCATACATGAAATATGAGAACCTTGGTCAAGATTTTTTTTGGAGTGTTTTTATTCCTCCTTAGGCATGAAAAAAACCCAATGTAATCAAGTTTTGGTTTTTTTTCAGAGTTACCAAAATGTCATCTCAGCTACACCATTCATTTAATCCTTGAAGCAAAGAAACATGTATTTAAAATCCAATTTCAGAAAGTGATATGAAAACAAATCCATTTTAAATGCTGCTAATTTGATGTTTTCTCACATTTTAACATATTCGAATACTAGTTATTACTCACTTCATGGAAATAATATGCAAAAAAAACAAAACCTTTTTGTTTATAGGGAAAAAACCCTGCTAATTACAGTCTAACAATTGATTCACACTAAAACGTGACTAAATCAGGTTTATCAAGAATAGCAAAGTTAATGTAATGGTATGAATGCCAGTGTATGGGATGATGCTTAGTGTTCACTGTGTTAGCTGATATGAAACTAAAACAACAAAATCCATTAATATATAAGAAAAGCTGTAGAGTAACTCCAGGTTAAATACATTTATCAGACAGTTTGATCTTTTTATAACCAAGAGCCCCGTTTCTTCTACATTTTAGTATTTCCTAGTCATAATACATTTGAGTGGACATTGCATTCATTAAAGAAAAATGACCAAATGTTACAAGTACAACATCCTGCTCATGTAACGTAAAGGTTGATTGCACACTAAAACCAAAAAATGAACATGTCCATCATCTATGACAACCCATAAGGACCCAGTGTGACTCAAGGGGCAGTTCCCAAATGATTTTTTTTTTTTCTGTATTTAACCCTTCTATCATTTTTTATAATATTAGCCTCTGAATGTTGCATTTCTTCAGTGAAAATTATGTTTTCCTATAATTGATTTGATTATGTAGATGTTCCTTAAAGCTCAGAGTAAAGTCAATGGTTATTGTATAAAAAATAAAAAAAATTGAAGAAAAGGTGATTTTTTTTTTCAGTAAAATATAGCATTTACTGGACATAAACCCAGTGTGTCCATCCACTGTTGCTGATTGAACTCAATGGGTTTTACTGGTGAATCAATGTTGTAGAAGATAATGTTTCCACGCTAACTACGGAGCCTCTGAATGTCCAAATGGGTCATATCTGATGACCATGAAAAGATGAGAAACTGCATTTTACACCAGTTATTTACATGTACTGATTAGATTAGTGGGTCAACAGTTTAGATCAGCAGATGCTTTTGTTTGGTGGTTGATGTTTGGTGTTGATGTTTATAAAATAAAATAGTTTTCAACCTATGAATTACATTGAATTGGGGGGAATTTGCTGTTTTTCTACATTAAAGGTATTTTATCCACTACTTACTGATTGAGGGGTGCAGTGGTTAGCACTAGTGCCTCACAGCAAGAAGGTCCTGGGTTCAATTCCAGCACCAGTCAAGGTTGGACCTTTCTGTGTGGAGTTTGCATGTTCTCCCCGTGTCTGTGTGGGTTTTCTCCAGGTTCTCCGCTCTCCTCCCACCATCCAAATATATGCACTGAGAAGTTCATTGGTTAATCTCAATTACCCATAGATGTGAATGTGAGGTTTGTTTGTCTCTATATGTCAGCCCTTCGATGAACTGGTGAAATGTCCAGGGTGTACCCCGCCTTCACCCTTAAGTAGCTGGGATAGGCTCCAAGCGACCCCCGTGACCCTAGTGA
>JAPTGZ010000003.1:36898486-36909419 GCA_029814645.1 Fowleria isostigma
ATGGATGGATGGATGGATGGATGGATGGATGGATGGATGGATGGATGGATGGATGGATGGATGGATGGATGGGCGGATGTGGCACAGTTTGGGTGATTCTGGTGCAGTTGTAAGAGCAGGTCGTTCAATGATTGAAGGGTCAATGGTTCAGATCCCACCTTCAACTGTCCACATGTTGAAGTGTCCTTGGGCAAGACAATGAACCCCAAATTGCCCCCAGTGAGGTCCAGTAGTACCTTGCATGGCAGCAACTGCCCACTGGTGTATGAGTGTGTACATGAATGGGTGAATGTGAGGCTTGTATTGTAAAGCACTTTGGGCACATGAATGCATAAAAACACGCTATTTAAGTACTGACTATTTACCATTTATGGATGGATGGATGATGGATGGATGGATGACGACACTATTCTGTATTAATACAAACGTAGCCACAGTAATTAAACTATTTTACTGTATACTGTCAGTGTGTAGGTGTTTGCAAGTGAACTGATAGTGGATTTTGAGAGACGAATATAATAAAATATGCTGGTAATGGTAAAAATACAGATACTTGTAAAAGTAAAAGTACAGAGACTTGTATAAATACTCTGCTAAAAGTAAAAGTACAGATTCAGCTCATTCCCTGTAGTTAAATAAAAAAGTCCAGGTTGCAAAATAGACACAGAGTATCAAAATAAAACACATGATGCAATTATGCACGACATATGTATTATGTTATTCTTATACAAATTATGTTGCTGTTCAGTGGTCCTTAGATTAAAATGTGATCTGACTGGATGAAAGGGATCAGAATTTATGATAAAAAAAACGTATTTCCATGAAACTTCTTGTGCAGAATAAAGTTGGCACAACATTTTTTTCGACAGTTTATGTACTTAGACGAGAAAGTTTATTTAATTTGTTTATTTCATCTCAGAATACTTTGAGGTGAAGGCCTCGTGTAACATAACTAAAAGAACATGAAAAATACTGACGATATAAACAACTAATTCTGGAAAACTAATGAATGTTATTACTGTCATTGAATCTTCTCTTATCCAGTATACTAGTACTTATTTTGTAGATTAGACAGTTCCAGGTGGATATCTAAGGGATGCTAAACTACAGTAATGACAAAAAATCAGTGGAAATGTCTACAGGGTTAGGGTTAGAGAAATGAAGCACCTACCTGCTTCAAACAGCCACAGTCAAATCAAACATATTCTAGACCCTCTGAGGCTAAACTCCAACAGCCTTGTTTTGGTTAAATGTATATTTTATGAGAATTAACCCTTTGTAGACCACTGTCAGGAATTGAATGTACATTGACTGTACATATGTTACCTGGTTTTCTATAATCCCTGTTATTCATGCAGCAAATTCAAACCCTTTTGTTTTAGGAATGGTGTTATTAATTTCATGACATTCTACTGATTTTTGGATAATTTATATATTTTATTATTATTATTATTATTACAGACTGATTAAGGAATGGGTGACATGGTGGTGCAGTGACAGATAGCACCGTCACCAGAAGAAGATCCTGGGTTGATTCCAACAGGGACTTTTCTGTGTGGAGTTTACATGTTCTCCTTTGTTTGCGTGGGTTCTTTCCAGGTACTCTGACTTCTTCCCACCATCCAAAGACATGATGGGTCCATTGATTAATCTGGATTGCCCATAGGTGTGAATATGAGTGATTGGTTGTTTGTCTATATATGTCGGCCCTGCAGTGAACTGGTCCTGTAGGGTGTTTTTTTTTTCTCTCTTTTCTCTAGATTTAAACCTGGCATTAGGATATAACTATTGATTTAATGTTTCCATATAAATTTCAACTAAATCAAACAACATTTAGAGGATACACAAAGCATTCAAATATCACTGGCTCTGTCATTTATGTAGTGGCGCATGCAGTTGTGTAGAACCTCTGCTATGCACATGTTTAATACAAAATTACAACAAAAGTTAGTTATTTATTTAAGCAAAAATAATTATACAGATTCAATCTGCTAATTTAAAATATATGAACTTATTACATCAGTCACCCAGCTTTGAACTGAAGTGATGGAAATTTGCTTAGTTGATCTATTCTTTCATTCACAGGACCAATCCACCAAATCGGAGGTTTTGATCTTGTCTTCGGCTTATCTGCAGTTTGAATGTGGGAGTTGCTACTACATGTCATATCTCAAGTTTCTTGAAAATAAAGATATTATATCAAAAATGCACTATCATCTCAGGCAATCTTATGAGGTGGCAGTGGCTCAGGATGTAGAGCGGTCTGACCGAAAGGTTGACGGTTCGAATCTGTCATTCATGTGTCCTTGGGCAAGACACGTCACCCATTCCAGTGTCACTCACACTGGTGGGTGAATGCATGTGAATGTTTGGTGGTGGTCAGAGGGGCCGATTGGCAGTTTACCACCAGTGAGATGAGAGAGAGTAATGGATCAATAATGGAAAGTACTTTGGAGGCCTTGTAAAGCACTATAGAAATCTAATCCATTATTATTATTCTTATTCTTATTATTGTTATTATTATTATATTTTGTAACTTTATGCTACTGTTAACACCTTTCCTATGGATTTATGGGCATCAGCCTTCTTCTATTTGTTGAACTGTCAAATATGTGAAATTAAACATAATAACCAAATGTATCATAACTTCATCTATAAATAGATAAGATAAACAAATGAAAGTCATAAAATAATTAAATAAACAAACTTGCCAAATGGATTCAACATATAATGATTGCTTACCAAACTATTTGTTAGTAACTTTATCTAAATCAAACATTAACTAAATATCTGTTCAACACACCTGTATCTGTATCATATGGACTCAAATGTTTTATAAATAATTAATAAAAAACAACAAAACAGCTTCATAGAATGTATAAAACTGTCAAAAACAATGCTAATGGCTGGTACTAAGTAAAGAGAATTACAAATAATAAATCACCAGCATAATGAGCAGATAATGACAACATGGCAATTTATTGATACTTCACTCACCTTGTACAACCTCTAAATCAACTCGGAATTGTATCAAATTTTACTCTTGTTCGTTATGCACATGATTTCCTAATAGAAGGTGAATTTCAGTGATTTTTTCTTTTTTTTCATGTTCTGTTGGACCACCCTACCTTCCAGGGTGAACCTTCACTCATAGAGAGCTGGGATAGGCTCCAGCACCCCCACAACTTAAGTGAGGATAAGGGGGTTCAAAAGATGAATGAATGAATGAATGAATGAATGAATGAATGAATGAATGAATGAGGAACTGATCAGTAGCAGCATCAGTAAATTAATCTACATACCTGAGATTGGAACATTTATTTAATTACTATAATACCAGTTCTGCCTAAATATTATCCATATTCAAATTAACAATCTCTACTTAATTTAGCATATGATTGACAGCAACAGCACAAATATTTTTATGTGATTGTAAATACAGTTTGCATTTTTACAGTACAGTAAGGAGTTGAAGACCAGCTCTATTGTGTTTAGTTGTTTCGTTCAATGATTGGACATGAGTTATTGTGAGGACACTGTCGTCTTCAATGTTGTCATCATAGTTAGCAATTTCTTTAAATGTTGGATTCATTTCAAGTTTTATATGTGGCTTCCTTGGAACAGTGTCTACAAAGGTTGTTCACAGTTTAGATTTTTTAATTTTTTATGATTTTTTTTAAATTTTAAAAATGTGCTTTTATTTATAACGGGCCATTTTGATTGCTTATAACATGGAAATAGTTACAGATATGAATATAATTACTATTGAGCACTGATAGGAAGTCATATATGGACTTTGATTTAATTAGTGGAGTTCTCCTGCAGTGAAAGTACCACCCATTTCTATTGGAAGATTGATCTCCTGCATTAAGACCACGGGACTCTAACATAGACAGAACCTGACAACCTTGTAAATTCAATTTGTTATTGATTCTTCATAGAACATGCTGGCAGTGTTGGGGAGTAACGGAATACATGTAATGGGATTACGTATTTAGAATACTAAATTATAAGTGACTATTCTGTTACAGTTTTAATCAGAATACGTTTACATTTTTAAAAATCAATGGATTACTTTCTGTTATTTTCTATCCTTTCACAAATCCAGTTTCATACATATTATAATCCAATGTGCAACACAAATATTGTGATGATTATTGTTGAGTGCAAGTTGTGGGAATGAGTCAGTCCATCAAGTCCAGCTTAGGGATGTTCTGATCTGATATTTGTACTAGTACATCACATGTTCATATGCTAATTATGAGGCTTTGACCTAAAACATTCATCCAGTTCTAAAACAGAACACACAACAATCATTCTGTTTACAATGTTGGAAACATAGTGGGATTTGTTACATTTACATGGTATTAAAACTCAAGAAAATGTGAGAGTAATCTAAGTATTTGGATTACGATACTCAGATTGTGTAATGTAACGGATAGTAGAGTACAGATTACTTTTTGGGCATGCACTCTGTAATCTGTAATGGAATACATTTCAAAAGTTAACCGCTAAACACTGCATGCTGGAGAGATTTGGGGACATTGGTTTCATTTTGTCCCACATTTAGTTAGTCAGGATCTGGTGAAGTAAAAGTACAAATTACAATAAAATTAAATTATGTGAAATTTTCAAATGATGCTAATGTGGTTGTGTATGTTAACTGTTTCAGTACTTCTGTCTGCTGTTGTTGTAGAGTATCTTCCTATTTCGAACAGGAGCCTGACGGCTGCTGTGGAGGTCATGGTTGTCTGTGAGAGGAAACACCCCCTCAGTCCCGGTAACAGCTGACTGGGGGCAGAGTGTCCACTTCAGGCCACAGCTGGCCCATCTTGCAGCGGGGTGGGGGAGGACAGGGCCAGGGCCGGCCAGTGGACCTCGCTCTAAATGAATATCAATCATACCTCGGAGGCTGAGCCGCCACCCCTCCATCACCCTAGGGCTGTGATTGGTCCAGAGGAGACCAACCTGCTCGCGGCCGGTGAAACCCCGTGTGTGTGTGTCCATTCACTGACAACAATGAGGCTGAATAACTAATGAGCTCCATCCTGGATGAGGTGTCTTCCTCACATTATTCTCATAGTGGCTTTGGACATGACCAGCAGCCTTCCGTGGCCCAAACGCTGGACCAGGGAACCTACAGAATAACAATGCTTTAAATACAAAAACAACACATTCTAGCTTTATCACCAAAGAAGATACATAGCAGGAGAAGATAAAATAAGAAACCTTTTGACATTGGATTTACTTTTTTTTTATTTTTTTGTTGCTCTGATTGATTTTTGGGGATTTTTTGAAGAAGAGAAGCTTTAAAGTCAAGGAGGTTGGGCTGAACAAACCAAAATGAAACCAAGACTCTATATCACATGCCTGGCAGCTTTCTACTGCTTAAGTAAGTTATATTTTTTATCTTTTTATTTCAGTTGTCAGTGGTTTTGCTGAGATTTTGAAGAGTTTACAGGTGCAACTTTGCAGATGCAGGGAGCTGAGGATGCTTCTGCAGCTGCTGTGACTGAACTGCACCTTTACTGCTAAAGTTATTATATTCATTTAACATCTTTGTCTGTTGTTCTCAATATAACATGTCATTAAGTGCAACATACTCTGTGTTTGTTGAACACTGGCATATCCTTACTGTATTGTTGTGGAAGGTGTTTGGAGACTGTTATTGGAGAAAGAACATCTGCTTCTGTCTTCATTTGCTGATCCACGTAATACAACAACTGAATGATCAGTTTCACTTAATCCAGATTGCTGCAAGTTTTTGTCAATATCTGCAAGAATGTTAATTGATCTACACAAATATGCACAGCATGCAGGTTCACAGCAAATGAATATCCTTCCATTTTCACAGAGCAGAGCCTCCAATCAGGTTCCATACTATATTTTGTAGAAAAATTATGTGTAATTGTTGTTGAAAAATACTTGTAACTTGCATCAACCTCCAGGCTGTTATTCAAATTCATGGTCCAGACGATGTGGGAGGCTCTTTCTTTAGCTCAGACCTCAGCCAGGGTTAGAGTCACTGACCTCTGACCCCTGGAGGGGGAGTTAGGCTCTGGGTCGTCCTGGTCAGCGGAGCAGTGGCTGAGGGGGAGGAGAAAGGGACCAAAAAAGACAATAGCCCCCTCTACCCCAGGGTCTTCAGTGACCTGACCCTCACACCTCATCTCCATAACACTGCCCCCGTCTGTGAGCAGATTGAGACCTTATTAAAGATATGTGTGTGCAGGATTATCCCCCTACAGCTGCCCGTGACCGTGTCCTCAACAACCCCCCCACNNNACCGGGCCAGAAACACCTCCTGGTTTAATCCACAGTGGGGGCACAAAGAGGCCTGTGGTAGATGATGTTTCCTGCAGTGACACAAAGAAGTTAACATCTCTATCTGGGGAGAGTTTAGGCTAAATCTAAGAGGATTTAAACCATGTAATATGTCAACATTTGGGCTCAGATTCTCAACTTTATCCTGACGATTTGAAGTTAAGGAGGATTCACCAGATGATGATGTAACATCTTACCTACTCAGTCTTTTAGTGGAAGCATATGGAAGGATACCACACTGTTTCAGGAAAGTTGTTGAAACATGATTCAGGAGATTAACTAGTCAAGATAAACATGAAGATAAAATGAATCCAAACCAGACCACCCAAAGCATCTCCAGAGTATAATCAATGTTAAGGTTTACTCTTCTATTTTGTCTTACAATCATACTGAAAATAGGTGACAATATTTAAGCAGACTTAATATCATTTTGCAAAATGATACAGCTCATCAAAATGACAAAAAAAAAAAACCAAAAAATCATATGCAAATAAGATTTAATTAATTATATTACAAGGAAGTGTACAAGTCCTTACCTGTACTATAATCCCACTAAAGCATAAAACAAATGACATGCAGCTGGCTCTATTTTTGGATTCCCATCATGACTAAGCAAACAATTGGAGCTCCTTCAGAAATCTAATCCCCAGAGAAGGGCAGAAAAACCACAAAAGAGCACCAATAACCAAGAAATAAAGACAGTCTATAGAGTCATGGCTTCTTCATTTCACTTACCTTTAGTCACCCTGATTTATTTATTAGATCTGAGAACCAAAGTTACGAAGATAAAATGAATCTAAACCAGTGTAGATGCCACAGAAGACTAAGCAATGGTGCAAGTTCACATAATGCATCTCCGGAATATAATCTGGGTGAATAAAGTTAAGGTTTAGCTCTTTTAATTTGTGTCTTACCATCATGCAGTCAAAATATGTGACAATATTTAAGCAGACTTAATGTCATTTATTCATCATTGTTTTGCAAAATCACAATATAGTTCATCAAAATACAAAAAAACACAAAACAGACAAAAAACACATATGCAAGATTACACCAATTATATTACAAGGAAGTGTACAAGTCCTTACCTGCACTATAACCCCTCTAAAATATGAGAAAAACAACAGAAAAACTTTAAATAAATCAGTCCTGAAAATTACATTTGAATCCAGGAAGTAAGAGTTATCTGAACTTTGAAACAGCTGCATTTCTAAATAGTTGAGGGACTTTTTTTGCACATTATACCACTAAGACAAAAGTTATTTAAGTGCAGAAGTGTCAATAGCTAAGAACTGGTTTAGTACATGCATAATTAATGAGCCCATTTTGCATTAAGACCAACATAGTCTCACCTCCAGCAGCCATGACACTATTTTTGGATTCCCATCATGACTGGGAAAACAACTGGAGCTCCTTCAGAAATCTAACCCCCATAGAAGGACAGAAAAAACACAAAAGAGCACCAATATTCAAGAAATAAAGACAGTCTGTAGAGGCATGACTTCTTCATTTGAGTTACCCTTAGGTACTCTGATTTATTTATTAGATCTGAGAAGTGAAGATATGAAACTGGTGCAGTTTCAGTCCAACATGGCTGCAACATACAACAAAGAATAAGACTTCAGTTCCCATCCATAGAAACTGCACAAAGAATAGAGCCAGAGGTTAAAAAGATGAAACTATGGTGCATTTTCAGATCCATTTTCAGTCCAAAATGAAGCAACATTAGTTAAAATCTGCAGCAGAAATATTATCTCTTATTTATTTGTTTGGATCAGTGTTATTTATTCAGCAGGGCTTCACTTCCTGTTGACCACTCACTCATCCTGTGTTATTTTGTGTTTTCTTTCTTCTGTTGGCCTTGTTGTAGTTAATGACTTTTCTCTAATAAGCAGCACTGCCTCCTATCTGATTAAAACTGCACAAAGAACACAGAGGCCTCCTCTCCATCACATTACAGATTATTACTTATTGATCCAAGTGGCTGCTGGGGACCCTGTTTCTTAAAATCTGCTCTGACCATCAGAACCCCCCACCCCCACCCCCATCCCAAATACAGATGGGACATCTTGACCCAAATTCAGTGACATCTGTTCTGCATAAATAGGCCTGGTACTGGTAGATGTTGGGCTGGCTAACTGCTGTTCAACCTCTTACTCCAGGTGACAAGTATTGCAAACCTTTCCCCATTTTTGTGCTATTATTGCAAGTGTTTTCTACAATTAAGAACATGCAAAACAGTCAAAAATACACTTCAAATAGGAAATTGAAGGATGATCAGAAGACTCAGCTTCGAAGAGTTGTCCATAACGCTATAATCGTGAAAAAAATTATTAGATCACCCCATGTTTTCTTTAATTTCTTGTTTATTTTAATGCCTAGTACAAGTAAAGGTGCATTTGTTTGGACAAATATAAAAACAACAAAAATAGGTCATAAGAGTTTAATTTTTAGAGCTGATATCTATCCATTTTCCATGGTTTAATAGATAACTGAAATCACATCAGTTCTTACATCAATATCTATGACATTGTACTGACAAAAACAGTGCTTTTAGACATTCATGTTTTCTTTTCTGTCTGTTTTAGTCACATGATACATACAGGAGTTAGTATTTTATTGCATAATTATTGTTTTTGATGACTTTTGATGGTCTAATCATTTTTTTACATGGCTGCATCTACTTATGCTTTGTTTTCAGATCAGACAGCTTCTAATTTATGTCAGATTTTGCCACTATCATCATAAATTAACTGTTTTGACATTAGAACCAAAGCTCAAATATCAAACTTTCAATTATACTGACTTTTTTTTTTATGTTAAAAGACCATAACCATGAGGTCATTTTACTGTATGCGCTTGAGGATATGACATGGAAGATTTGCATGTATGAAGTTTGTGTTAGAATCTGTTTCGTGCAGGTTGTTTTTGATATCAGCTGCATTTCTAAGCTAATAGTAGCTGACTAAAAACTGTAGAAAATAGGCATTACATAGAAATCATGGATGTAGAATGGAGTTAAAAGCAATGAAACAGACTCCAACACAAACTTCACTTGAGCACAGAGTTTACAGTCTTCTGTAAAACATAACCTGGTACTTAGTATTTCATTTTACTTAAGTCAGAGTTTAGACATTGAACTTGGCACATGACTTCTTGTAAATGGCTTAAACAAAAGGCCCAGGCACCCCCCACCCCCCAACCCCCCAAGAGCATGTTTGCGTAACACAGCTGTGAGGACCCACTCACGACAATTTAACGTCCATTAGGAAGACGAAGGAGGACGCCCTGAGGCAATGGGTTTTATGGCTCCTTTGCTGCTGCATCTTGACACTCAGGCCTTTGTTTACACTGATCCTCTTCAGTAACACACATTATAGAGGAAGAAACATAGAGCACATAGCAACATAGCTGTGATTTTATCTGTGTCAGTATAATCACATATTTAGTGTCAGCCCTAATGGTAGCCTTTAAAGACCAGCTCTCAGAATTGGTAACGTGTTTAACGTCATAACGCTTACACATCATTTTTGCACCATGTTTACTTTTCCTGAATCTGCTGAAATCAAAGTGTAAAGATAAATAAAATTCTACACTGTTGCCCTTAAACTTGGAATAATTTTGTTTTCATACACATTCCTCTTTTTTATTCCTATTTATACACATCAATAATAACCTTTGACATGATGTAATGATTACATAATGAGTCCCAGTTACAATTTATCTATCAAGAATTAATCACATTTTCACAGTCATTTCATGAAAAGAGGATAAAATTTATTTTTTCCAACTTTATGGGCAACAATGTACATATTTGGTTATTTATGATCCCTGATGTTCATGGGTCAATTTCAAAGCAATGCTGATTTTTTTGATCTTTATTGTTTAGTTTGGATTGGTGGAGGAACTGATCAATAGCAGCATCAATGAATTCATTTACGCATATTAGAGTGGAACATTTGTTAAATAATTTATTTTTATTTTATCTTTCTTTTTTTATTATGAATATTTAAAAAAAAAAACGAGGGAAAATGTTGAAAAAAATATTTGAAAAGGAGTGGGATGAAATACAACTTATATATTCTGGCCCATTTACCCCATCTTTTCTACTGATCAAACAGTTCCATGTCAGTTCCTCAAAGTAACTTAACAAATCTAACAAATGTCAAAATAAATTCTAATCAATTCTGCACAAAATGCAAAATATTATATATATTAAATATGAAAGATATACATATCAAAAATAAACTCTATCCATTTCATACTCTTCACTGTTATGCTAATGTCACTGATTTCCACCATAGCTGTTTGTGCTGCACTCAGATTAGCAACAACACAATCACTGATATTTTTTCTGAGGTTAACACTGCTCCCAGCCTCAACTTAGCAGAATATGAGCTGACCTCTAAAGCTGCCTTTCATCCAGAGATGCAAAAGGTCAAGATATGTATGAAAGGTTTTGCATATGACAGACCGAACCCCCTTCCCTCTGTCTGCATTTAGGGGGGGGTTGGACTGAAATCGGTGAAGTTCAGGGTGAAGCTAAACAATAGCAAGGAAGGACAAGGGGGGAGCAGCTCTGGCTGGACACAAATTGGGGGGGGGGGGG
>JAPTGZ010000003.1:36940647-36957904 GCA_029814645.1 Fowleria isostigma
TCTTATCTTATCTTATCTTATCTTATCTTATCTTATCTTATCTTATCTTATCTTATCTTATCTTATCTTATCACAACCATGCATGTGAGCCTGATATGAGCATGTAAGTGAATGACAACATATGAACACATCACATCATCATCACATCATTTTATTGTACATTAAATAAATTATGAATAAAAATATGAGATATTTAAACAATAAAATTTCCAATTTTTACACCAGATGAGTATAAACAAATATGTCCATCAGACTATATATGTAAAGTTATGGTTTATAAGTATTAATGTTAAGACAATCCAAAGTAATATATAACCCTACCAGAGAAAAGATGGTGCATGATGAGGAGATGATGGACATTTTGGTTCTTTATGAATTATGAGGAAACAGCAAAAGTGAGGGAAGAAAACACAGTCTGAATCCATCCACATCAACAACAGAATACACTCTGTTATATCAAAGCTGTAGTTTTTAAAGCAAGAAAGGATGAACTATCTCAAATTAACTTTATATTATACTGAAAATAGGCTTTATTATGTGACGTAGCCTTTCTTGAACATACAATCGTGGGGAAAAAAATCATTAGACCACCCTATTTCTTCAACGTCTACTTCATTTTAATGCCTGGTACAACTAAAGGTACATTTAATAAAAACAATATGTCATAATAGTTTAATTTAAGAGCTGATATCTATCCATTTTCCATGGTTTTCTTGATAATAACCAAAATCACATAAGTTCTTATATCAATATCTATGACATTGTACTGACAAAAACAGTACTCTTAAGCATTCCGTATTATCTTTTCTGTCTGTTTTAGTCACATGATAACACACAGGAGTTATTACTTGATTGCATAACCATTGTTACTGATGACTTTTGATGGTCCAATAGTTTTTTCGTGACTGCACACATGTGTTGTCTTGAGCAGTGTAATAATAGCAGCTAATTACTTGTGTGTGGATGTTGCTAAGCCCTGTCATGTGTGTTTTCAGGATGTCAGTGCAGAGAAGGAGAGGCATCCTTAGGCAGCATCGTCATTGGGATTCACATCGGCACAGCCTGCATCATCTTCTGCGTCCTTTTTCTTATGTTTGGATACCGTCGCAGGTAAAAGTCTGCAATATGGATTCATAGTCATTTCTGTTAAACATCTAGTGAAGCTCATCCTGATATTAATGTAAAGCTGAGTCAGAGATGATAAGTTTAGCACTTGACGTCATCCCTCTCTGCAAATATTTGTTTACCCATAGGTACTAGTGAGTGACATATAAATATATTGTCCCTGAATAGCACACAAGTGCATGCTGGGTTAGTGGAGGGGGCTTAAAGACCTGGCATCAGTATTGTTGTGTTACACAAAAGCCTGGGAAATTTATGTAGTTTGTACAGTCCGCTAAATCGAAGGTGAGCCTGCAGGAATCAAAATCAGAATAGATTCATTATATGTGTGAAAAAATGGAAATGCTCAGACCTACACAGGGTGTAAATTCACAGTATAAGAGCAAAAATAAGGTGGAATGTTGTCAATTATCAAAAAAAAAAAAGTACTATAAACCTAAAAGACAAGGATTAAAACCAATAGAATAATATAAATTAAGACACATTTGTATTTGTTTTTATTTCTTGATTAGACAAGGACAGAGCTCCTTAATCAACAGAAACCAGCGTTATCAAACAGGGCTCATTTGCATCTGTTGTCTCTGGCCAGATGATAAAAGGCAGACCAAAAATAACATATAAATCATCTTTAAGAGAAATTAAAAGAGAAAATAATCCATAATATGAGTAAAACACTGACCAAAAATACTTTAAAATGCAATGCAATCAATGTAGCTTAAATTGAATGATGTAGTAATGTCTGCTGTGGGTGTTTTAATGTTTAACTTTTGTAATTTCATCCCTGAACTGCTGTAAAAAAAAATTGTCAGTTCTTTGGGGAGTAAAGAGCTTAAAAAAGAGCATTTAGTAGTTGGCCTTTAATGACATAAAACTATTCTTGTTGCAATTTCCAAATTAATTATTCTCCACATTTTCTTTCCACATTATATAGTATATATTAATTCACTGATAAAAGTAACTTTTTCAACAAAATGTATAATTAACTGAATGTAAAAAACAAGCGTTACACTATTATATAAAAAGCATAAAATATATAATCCAAAGCATAAAACACAAAAGGTGTTCTTTACTAGAGCTTATTGGACTGTAAATGTTATCTTGCTACTGAGTAAATAGGCATATACAGTATGTAGAATGTGTACTCAATATTGGACTGTATTTTCAGTCTGTTTTGCAGTAAAGGGACACAGGACAGCTGGTCTGTACCAAGAGACAACACAGGACACAACGGCATTCCTAAAGATGGATCAAACTGTACCAGAGTGGAGTCAATGCCTCAGGTAATCAATCACAGCACACTGTCCACTTTACCTCATTCCTTCACACATTTCAGTTTGATTACGTATAGTTCAGGAGTGTCAAACTCATTAAGCCCAATATGATTTCCAATGGAACAGACCCGTAAAATAATAATATAATAACCTATAAAAAATGACAACTCCAAACATTCTTCTATGTTTTAGAATGAAAAAAATACATCAGGAAATTGTTTACATGTGCAAAATATTCTTTAAAAAATGCAAATGACATGAACATCCTGAAGTTTTCTAAAAAAAAAAAATTAAGTGTGATTTTAACAGTATTTTGCCTCAGCTTATCATTTGCACATGTGCATTCCAATTTACAGATCATCAAAAAAAAAACGTGAAAAATGGACAGATATCAGCTCTAAAATTAAACTGTTATGAGCTATTATTGTTGTTATCATTATATTAGTCCAAACAAATGTACCTTTATTTGTACCAGGCATTAAAATGAACAAGAATTTGAAGAAAACATAGACTGGTCTAATATTTTTTTTTCTGTGACTGTTTACTGTTAAAATTACATGTATTTTTTATAAGACGTTTTAGGTGGTTCATGTTATTCATATTTTTTAAAAGGATAGTTTGTAAATGTAAACATTTTCATGTAATTTTGCTTTTTTTCACTAAAACAAAGACAAAAATTTAGAGTTTTCATAATTTATAGGTTGTTATGATAGGATTTTACTGGTCTGACCCACTGGAGATCAAATTGGTCTGTATGTGGAACCTGAACTAAAGTCAATTTGACATCCTTGATTATTCAGTGTAGTTTCTGAATTTCATAAATTCATCTCTAATGGGCTGGATTGGACCCTTTGGCGAGTCAGTTTTAGACCATTGGGCATATGTTTGACACCCCTGGTTTAGAGTGTATGATGACTGTAGCAGATGTGAAATGATGTTTGGCGACCAATGCCTTGGTTCACGTAGTAATCCTGTTTCTTCCTCTCTCGTCCATCTCAGTGCCAGGTCGTCATCGAGCAGCACTCGTCAGGTTTACCTGGGACGGGCACCGGCTAACACTGGCTGACACTGGTCAATAACATCCTCACCCACATCCCTTCCCTTCCCTCTGGAATGTTCACCCAAGACCCCTGTCAATGAGCACCTTCTGTGCCCTTTGACAAGGGTCACGTATGGGGACTGTCTGCTCAAAACATGCTGCTACGGACCTCAACTCACAGAGCGAAGTAGCCTCACACTTCTAAACCCCTTACCACTCCATTCCTACTCTCCACCCTTACCTTAAACCAAAGCATAATGCCTTTATTGCCTGTGCACATGCAAATGTGCATGTAGAAAAAGCCTTCAAAAAAAGTAGTGTCACTCCAGATTATATCCTGTCGCCAAAAAGTCTAATGTCACTTATCCAGCGGAAGATTGTGCCATAACCAAAATATTATTTTTCTCAAATCATTCCTGGTAAAGTGACATTTGAAGATGCGCACAATTGTAAGAAAATCCCCAAATGAAGCCAAATATTTTCACCCGATGGGGATATTTCAATTGGTGTGATGAGACAGATCTCCTGACACTGCCTTCCGTTCCTCTGCAATAAAAAAGGAAAAAAACATAGCGGCCTTTGCAAATGCCTTATGGATGTGAGAGTCTGATTAGAAATGATTGTCTGTCGCCATATGAGCCATTTGGAAGAACCATGTAAACAGAAATTATTTTATACTCTTCTTCCTCACTATAAGCTGCACACCTCCAAAGAAAGCTACCTCAGTCTGACTAGAATGTCCGAGCCATAGTTGAGGCCAACGTTAGCCTGATGATGCTGCTTGTGCTAGCCTACCTCAACCAAAATATACTGAAACCTTTTCCCCTCAACAACTTGATCAGTGCCAATGCCAGTGTGCCGTGTCAGCCGCCAACCAGGCCAGTCCAGTGTGCTCGAGGATGACTACCATGGAGAACTTAACCGTGGCAGAGCCTGAACGTCGCCTTCTTTCACTACGATGAGCTTTACTGCACCTGAGACCACAACGAGCCTGAAACACCACCTCCACTACAGGCCGATGTAAGGTTTCAGCATTAGTTCAGCTTTATTGGAGGGAGGTTGAGTAGTGCAGCCTCCTTCTTTCTTTGCTCCGTTTTGTGGTTGTCGAAGGCTGTTACGAACCCACACGTGTCCAACTCCAAAGACTAATGTGTGCAGAGAATGCACCTCATGGAAATATGGACACTGACGAGTGCTTCCTCAACCTTCTATGCCACAATTTCAATGTTTTTCTATGAAGATCAAACCATTTGGATGCTTGTTTGGTCTGCATACACCTGACAGAAGACTGTAGATAAGCCAAAAAAACAAAGCAAAAAATGGGCTGTTCTAGGCCATGCTGCCAAGTTAACTCTTCAGATGCCAAATTGGTCGCCCCGGGACCTTGACGACGCTGAGTTGGCGGCTTAAGAAGTTTTAAGGTGATGCATGCCTGACTGCACGGACAAGGCTTGTGTTTCAGCCTATCCAAAAAGTTCTATGAAAACCAAGCTGAATGATACCCAAAGATGTAAACATTTTGATGGTTTTCTTTATTTTTCTTTACTTTAAAAAGATACTACATTTACTTACGATTTTTGATTGTTCCTGTTCGAAGGGGGTCGTCTAGATGTGAAGTGCTTTAACTGAACTCAAGCCAAATAATATTTCTATGACTTCAGTACCATTTGTTTTATAAAATACTATCTTTTAGTTTGGAAGTCATTCCAGACCAACCCCTTCGACAAGGAACTCTTTATTTTGTTGATTCTAACATTTAACAAAGAGTGACCAAATGAAGATGACAGATATTTTGAAGAACTTTTAATGTCAATACTATAAGGAATACTTGCTTTCTTTTTTAACGTAGTTAAATTCTTGCCAAATATTTAGCTTGAACAAACATGTGACCAAATACCTCCACATTTTTAACATTCATAGTCTTTACCTTTACACCTTTCATAACCAAAGCACAGACATATACGTGAGCTTTATTATAACCAACTGTGTGAATGACAGCAGGTGAACCTTGAGGACAGCAGCTTAGAGAAGGAACCACAAATTTACTTTAAATATTCTTTAAAAAGATGGACAGACTAAATTTAAAGTAACTGATTCCAGTTCACCAAAATTAAGGAATATATGGGTCAAATGAGAATAGACCAGATGAATTATAACATACATCAGATTTGTTAAAATGTACTTTATAACAACAACAATTTAACCAATTTTAACCAAAAGCAAACATTAATTCAAATGGTGTAACCACAAAATATTGACAAATTGTCACCACCTTCACACTTTAGGAAGTTGAACTGATCAAAATGAAGGATATGAGCTCCAAAACAAAGCCAATGCCTAACTTTATTAAAATTGTAATACCACTGATGACCACTAGATGCTGCCCCAAAAAGACCTGACTTCCATAGACTTGCATTGAACCTCTTTTAAAATACTAGCAATTTTTCCCCTTGACTTATGTATTTGGAATCTTTAAAAAGTAATCTGGTGGTCAGGTAGAACCTGTGATGTATAGGTCTTTCATATTTTTGCTGTATTTAATGAACACTTTTGCTGACAGATAGCTCCAGTAGTCTTCAGTAATAGGTTCCATTAACAACAATATAGGATAACTTAGTGTTTGATGTCTGTTTTAAAAAGTCAATAAGCTAGCATTTCACAGCTCATCTTTGACCCTTCAGTCTCCCGTAGCTCTGCCCCTTTAGTACAAATATGGTCATTTCCAGCGTCAAAAATCCAACCACCTGCTTTAAAACAGTACTTTGAAAAGCAAGGAGTGACAAAGACCTCATGATGGTTTTATTTACTGTAAAATAACACAAATTAAGATTATATCAAAAGAGAGACAGTGTTTTATAACAAAAAATTCACTTTAATGAACAGCTTTAATTTTTGGTGCATGTTTTATGGTAATATTTTCTCCAAACATTCAACAGAAAAGTCCAAAAAAAATATCTGAAAGAATTTTTTTATTATTTTTTTTTTTTAAACATAATGACACAAAAAAATATTAACATCTCTGCTCCATTTATTGATTGCCTTTGTTTTTACCTACCTATTAGCATTTCTTTGCCAAATATAGTGCTAACATAGAAGCTATTAACCAAAACAAATATAGCACATTAAAAGTTAACCAACTGGTAGTTTATTTTCTAACTGGTCTGATCTTCTTTCTTTAAAACCATTGCTAACAACATGTTGTTGGGTCATAACTAGTTAGTTAAAGTAAAGAATATATGTTCATATGTAGCTAATGCCAGTTGCTTGTTGGCATTGCTAGCTGGCAATTAATCCCTGTTAGTCTGCCCGATTGATAAAGAAGCATATTTTTAACATTCTAAGTATTTTTTTTTTCTGTGAATGATAGAGAATTAAAATAATGGCCTAAATTTAACTAAAATTGTAATTCTTTTAACTTTTAATGCAGGAAGTTTAGGTGGCTTTTTAAAAGTTTTTCACTGACCCATGACAAATAGGCTTTAAAAGATGAAATTGTGATATAATAGTTTAGATCGGACATTGTGTGTTGCCTCAAGCTTTTCTCGTCCTCCAGGTTCACCCTCAGCCCTTTATGAGTGTTAAAGGTTTATCCAAAGCAATACAGAATAAAAACTAATGCCTGTTCCTCTTCTTCTTTTGTATACACCTGAAAGCTGTAAAACCAACGCGATACCAAAAAGTGTATTTGATTTGACCTAAAACGTCAGTAGGTTTTGTAGTGTAAAGTGTGTAGTGGTCGAACTAGGTTTTACAACGGTGATGACGTCGCTTCTGTTTTCATTTCTCTTTTCATTTGACTCCTTTGTTCTTCCTGCTGTGATCAGGAAAAAGTTGCCAAAACAAATGTTCACTTTTTTTGAATGTTTATTATTGTTATTATTATTATTAGACCTAATGGTATTAATTATAATGATTTCTTTTTTGCGTGTATGTAAGAATGACATGAACATTTTTTAGGGTTATTTTGTGATGGTCTTTGAGTAAGAGATGTGAGTTTTTCCAGAGCCCATAAAGTTGTTAAAGTGAAACTCATAATCTGCATCAAAGAACCAGGAAATAGAAGAAAAAGAACTACAAAAAGAGGAAAAAAAACTGTAGGAAAGTAGAAACTGGCTGCTAGTACCAACGAGAAATAATGCTTTAATAAGTAGAAGTGCTTCACTATTCTCCATGTGGAAACCTAAAGCTTTAACGTGATCAGACTGAGGTGTTTCCTCCGTCTTTGGCCAAAATTAAAAGGTTTGCAGGTAAAAGACACACAGTGGATAAATCCCGAGTCAGAGACTGAGCTGTAAGGCTGCACCGTACACAAGGAGGAAGATGGTGGTCGGTTAGAGATTATTATTTCAAGCTATTTTTATTTATTTATTTAGCCATAGAACTATGGTTGTAAATGTTAGTAAAATATGAAGGTAATTATAAACCAACATCAGCACTTTGACATGAACAACTGAACTCGCATCGTCTGTTTTAGCCTCAAAACGCAACAAAACACAAGCACATACGACTGAACAAAATGATGTTAGTTTTGTAGGATATAATTATTAAAATCCAGTCATATAAACTAGGTGATCCAAACAGCTCGGTCTCTGCCGGTTTTATTCACTGTCTGGACTTTACTCTGCTCTCTGTCCTGCCTTGTTCACATTCCAACATGCCTAAAACCAAATAAAAGATTGTGCTTAAAAACATTATTCTGTCTTTTTTGTTGTTGCTATATGTAAAGGTCCACTGTATAAGATTTGAATCGATTTGAGAGGATCTATTTGCAAAAATAGAATATAATAGTGTGATATCCTATAAAAGTAGTGTTTCTATCATCCTAGAATGTTTTATTTTATCTACAGAAGAAACCATATTGCACCATTGTTACAAAAATATGTCATAAATTACACATTTTCCAGTATTTCCTCTCTCCTCTTTTACATGATTTTTATCTTTTAGGTCATTTTTATTTTTTACTTCACATTTCTTGTCTTTTTTTTTTTTTTAACTTTTCATCATCAATTACTTGATTTTTGCCTTGTTTTGTGGTTTTTGTTTTTTGTTTTTTTTTTAAATTTTTTTAAAAAATTTATTTTTTTTCACCATATTTTAGGTCATTTTTATCATTTATGTGACATGCTTTGTAGTGTCTTGTCTTTGTCATTTTTCACATTTTTAAAAATCTTTTATATAGTTTTCATCACAACTTTTTCATGTCTTCTTTCATTTAAATCATTTTTATTTTGTCACATCTTTTGAGTCACTTTTATGTGACTTTATAAAGCCTTTTAGGATAGGATTTTTGCTGTCTAAATAAATCTGTTTAGTGTTTTTCAAGAACATCAAAATGAAACTAAATGTGAATTGTACATGACATCTTTATTGAGCATATATAATAGACTCATATACTTTACATTACACCTGAAGAGAGTAATAACCTTGGTCACAATCAATACACTGTTACATATAAATTGCACATAGTTTTCTTATAGGAATCATTCTGCCAAATACATAACAGATTATGTCTTGAATAATACACGTTAAAATGAGCTAAACCTGGAAATCTGTAAATCACCTCATCAGGTTTAAAGGTCCAGTGTGTAGGATTTACTGAGCTCTAATCACGCCAATGCCAGACATGCATAGTTATGATTTGATTAGTGTTTAATTACCTGAAATTAAGAACCAAAGTGTCTCCGTTACCATGGAATCAGCTGTTTACATCCACAGAGGGACTGACTCACCTTTTACAGAGTCTGCCATGTTTCTACAGCAGAAGAAAAATTGACTTACTCTTTATTTTCCTATTTTCTAACAGGTGGAATTCACCATTAAGGTGCCTTTCAATAGGTAGAACTGTTTTCCACCTGGATTTTTCCATTTGCACTTTCAATTTGAGCCTAAAAACTCAGATGGAAATACACAAAATAATAAAAAAATAAATAAAAACTTGAAATATCACCAAAAAACCCCACTTTGACAGTGTATTAATAAAGAGTACCTGTAAATACCACCCAACAGTTGCAGGAAAAAAATTATTAGACCATCAAAATCATCAAAAACGATAGTTATGCAATCAAGTACTAACTCGTGAGTGTATGTGACTAAAACAGACAGAAAATAAAACATGGAATGCCTAAAAGCATTGTTTTTGTCAGTACAATGACATAGCTATTGATGTAAAAACTTAAGTGAGTTTGGTTATTATCAAAAAAATCATGGAAAATGGATAGATATCAGCTCTGAAATTAAACTACTATGAGTTATTCTTATTGTTATCATTATGTTTGTCCCAACAAATGTACCTTTAGTTGTACCAGGTATTAAAATGAACAAGCAATTGAAGAAAACATAGAGTGGTCTAATAATTATTTCCGGGATTGTATTTGGAGCAGTGAGCTGCCATTGAAGACACTCAGGGGCCAATTACAGATCTTAAACCACAGTGCTATGCCACCGTACTGCCCAATAACAGACTGTAGACTGTTAAAATCTTGAGGAATTACATGCTGAATTTGTACTTATTGGAATATTTTTAAAACTAATTAAAAGTATCATTTTAGTGTTTAGAAAAAAAAGAATTGGATTTATTTACACTGACACTGTGAATGTAAGTGACCACTAAAGGGAGTAGCGAGTCACTTTGGTGGGAAAGCTACCAAGGATGAGTTGATAATGGACAGACTAACCTAAAGAAAATCACCAGATGTCATTAACCCTTTCATGCATAGTGGTCACTACAGTGAGCAGATATTCTCCAGCTATTCTCTTGTATATTCATGGGTTTGGTTGTTTCACTTTCATATCAGCCAATGGAGTGGACACTTGTGCACTGTCCCGTGCACTGACATTCATACCATTACTGTAACTTTGCTGTTTTTGATAAACCTGATCTGCAGTTACATGTTTTGAGTACAAAACAATTGCTGTTATTATATTGTAATTAACAAGGGTTTTTAGTGTATTATCTCCATGAAGTGAGTAATAACTAGTCTTAAAATGTTAAAATGTGAGAAAACATCAAATTAGCAGCATTAAAATGTTTTTATTTAATCGTTTTCATTCATTTTCTGATATTGGGTTTTAAATTAGATGTTTCTTCGCTTCAAAAATTAAATGAATTGTGCAGCTGAGTGGACATTTTTGTAACTCCATAAAAAAAGACCCTCAATTACATTGTTTTTTTCATGCCTAAGGAGGAATAAAAACACTCAAGAAAAAAAAATCTTGACTAAGGTTCTCATAATTCATGCATGAAAGGATTAAAATGCACACACTGAACCTTTAAAAGTGAAATGTCAAGGCCACTGTAACTGCCTATGCAATTTCTAGTTTGCAGGTTCTACAATATGCAGCATATCAATGTTCAGACCAGTTTACACAGAAAAGCTGATAGTAGTCATCGAGTTTAAGGTGTTCTCGTAGATGCAGCGGGTCAACACAGAGAAATGTGCTTGTTACGTCTTCTGTTCCTCCTGAGTTTGAAACTACCACATGGATCTCATTCTCATGTCAACAGAGTTTGTGTTGGTTTTAGCTTAAAGAGTGGAAGCACGAAGAAACCACCACCCTGACCTTCAGAAGTCAGTCCTAAGATAGTTTAAATGTTCCAAAAGTCCACATCTGTAAGATTTTATGCAAACAGTATGGATTACATTCAGGAAATCCAAAAATGAGGTGTTACAATACCAGCCTCCATAACACCAAACTCCACTTTTCAACATGTCCTTAAACCTGAACGACAGAATCCAGTCAGTCCTAAAATAACATATATGCACAAAACTTGAGGACAAAAAATACTGCAGATAACGTTTACAAATACTGTATCACAGTTGCATTTAGGTTGTAAAAAGGACTGAGGTTTGGTTAGGTTTAGGCACAAAATAATAAGTCATACGACAATTGCTACAAAAATAAATATAGCATAAATGTTCAGTTCACACCATGACAAGAACAAACACCCCGGTTTAGGAATTTTCCATTTTTAACTGCTTCACTATTATTTTTATTTGCTCCTTCACTTTTCACTAAACCACTATAAGGGATGTAAACATGGGTCTTTTTGAACTCCTTTTCTTATAACTTATATTGTGATGAGATCAGGCTATGATTTCCAGTGTAAAATAACTGAATCATTCAGTTTTTTGAGTGTACATGTCAGCAAGCTACAGCAAATATATAATACATGGACTTCTGTACATGTCAAAACACGCATATGCTATATAAGATGCACACACAGTTGTCACGAGTGTGTTTGCAGTCATGTCATTCTGGTGATGTAATAAATTCAGAGGGAGATCAGGATGTAAACAGCAGAATGAATAGGAAGTAGTTTATCCATTTTTGGATTAATGACTTATAATGTTACTTAAGATGTGAACTGAAGCAACAGGTGTTACAGAAATATTTACTGTGTATGGGTCAAAAAGTCTTGGATAGACTCATTCATCTGCAAATTACGTTTAAATTTACTTTTCAGTTAATTTACAGTGTTAATTTGAGGTGATTTCCTACTTAACTCTGGTGCTGCTGTGCTTTGAAATGATTTTCTGCAAAGGAAAAATTACAGAAAATAATATCACACTAGCAAATAACTAGTCTGTAAAATACCGGTAATGTCTCTGAGATAAAAACGCAAAAGAGAAAAAAATTTTTAGAAAAGTTTGACAGTTTCTATTGGCTTTTTTGAAATGTTAAAAAAACATTGATACCATACTGAACCATATTCATAAGTCTGTTAAACTAAAATACTCGTTGGAAAAACATCTCCACCTGGAGTTAAACTTTGTTTCCTCTTTCTTCCTTTGTGTTTTTGTCAACATTATATGCATCGACATGTTCAAACTACATAAATATCATAATCAGAGGTAAAACTGAGTATCAGAACCACAGACAGATGACAGTTTTACTTTATTAATAATCTATCAGTCATTTGGACAGACTGATCCTGAAAAGGGGTTTTTGCTGTATTTGTGTCTTTTGTGTGATTATTAATGTAATTTAAAGTGTTAGAGGCATTGATTTTATCTGTTTTTGGTTTTTTTTTTTGTTTTATCTGAGTGTATGAGTGTTGAAATATGCAGTTGAAAATTCCAAGCTGTTTTTCATTATAAAGTTTGTTGCATTTTCCCTTTATGAATAACTTGTTTGGTAAAATCTCCCTGTAGTTTTTGACATTCAACTGATTAGAGTGATGGTGAATGACTCCAGACAGTCATTTTGACAGGGCCTCTTACATAGAACATCACCTCCTGCCCTCCGTCTGCTGGAACACATTAACATTATCTGCAAACAGCATATTTGCAGATCACAGTTTAACGATTCAGAGACATGTGGAATGACTAACAACTCTTTAGAACGTCATTAAACTCCAATACCCTCCTCATTGTGCACTAATACCTTCAGGGGTCTCATTAAGTATTAAAGTGCTGATTCATCCACGGTCTATCCTGGATTCCCACTGTGCTGATTGGAGCTCAGGTCAGACTCCATCTCCCCAGGGGCTCCACCACTTCGACCCGACAGGCGATCCACAGACCGAGGTGAAGCGTTGTTGTTTCTTCGGCCACAACAGTATGCCACTACATCAGCGAGGTCAGCGCGGAAAGAAGGCGTGTAGAAGCCGTAGATGACCGGGTCGCAGCATGTGTTCAGGTTGCCAAATATAAACAATATGTGATGCACATACTCAGGTGTGTGCTTTATCATGGCGGGTTGGAACCAGTACCAAATCCCCAGGAGGTAGTAGGGCGTCCAGCAGATGACAAAGGAGCTGACAATCACTATGGTCATCTTGAGGGTCTTCATCCGAGCTTTTGGTATCATGTCTGTTCCACTGCGCCTCAGACACTGCTCCCCATCTGCAAAAACGCAACGTGAACATCACAAAACATAGAGTCTTGTGTGTTAGAATGAAAATAAAAGTAGTTAAAAATACAGTAAAAAAAAAAGAGATTATGCAAATGTTAGTCTTCATTAAACAGAATCAACAATATGGTAACGGAAAAAATATTAGACCACCCTATGTTTTCTTCAATTTCTTTTTCATGTTAACTAAAGGTACATTTGTTTGGGAAAATATAATGATAACAACAAAAATAGCTCATGAGAGTTTAATTTCAGAATTGATATCTATCCATTTTTCATGGTTTTCTTGATAATAACTAAAATCATATGTTTGTCTATCAATATCTATGACATTGCACTGACAAAAACAGTGTTTTTAGACATTCCATGTTTTCTTTTCTGTCTGTTTTAGTTACATGATACACACAGGTTAGTACTTGACTGCATAACCATTGTTTTTGACAACTTTTGAAGGTCTAATAATTTTTTCCGTGACTGTAGATGGGAAGGAAAAGGTTAAAATTAAAGTTTATTCTTGTGGAAAATCTGTGGTTGTTGATGTATCATAGTCATCTAAAATAATTAACTAAATCATTTAATAACTTTTGTGATACCACTCAATGCAACTGAGATTACCAGAGCTGGTCAAACTGGATAAAGGGTTCACTGTTTTGTTTTGTTTTTTATCTTAATTTTTTCATGTTTCATACTTCTAAACCAGCTGGTGATGTATTTTCTGATTACTGTAATGAAAGCCATGAGCTGAAATGCATTGGTCTGACTTCAATTAAGTTTAGTAATACTATAATAATACTAAAGTGCTGGTGTAGTTCTTGATCTACAACAAACCCAGTACAGAAATAGTCCAAACTGGCTTCATGATTCAGGCCTGGGTCCGGTCCACTGTGTTTGTGGACAGACCAGAGGCCATGGCTGCTCTGTTTCTGCCCATACTGATCAATAAACTGGGATTCTGAAGACACACACCTTTGCTCTTGTGCATCTGCCCATTGATCTTGGTGAGGATGCGGGTGTAGCAGAAAGTCATGACAAGCAGAGGAAAGACATACAGCGTCACAAAGTGAAACATGTTGTATGCCGTCTCTTGCCAGCGATGTTGGAAACTCCCATGGGTCACACACTGAGTGAAGTCCATCCCATCGGCTTTAATGGCCCGAAAAATGAGCAGCTGAGGATGAAGAGAGTGTACAGAGATGAAGAATGAACATCATGTGGTCACACAAAGACACAAGTGTAGTTTGCTTTAATAAACAAATGTTCTATTTGTTTATAATGAACAAACTACAGAGAACAACCACACATTGAGGAGGTTCTTTGGTTATGCCATGATTACTGGGTGAAAAGCATAATTATGGCATTTAGGAGCAGTGTCCGCACAGGATGTTAGGATCTGTCTGGTTGGTGTCAGCACTGAGGGTGAAACACTGACAATGACAGATGTCAGAGGATGAACCTGTTGTAGGGAGTGTTGCATCATGGGAGTCCTGTGTGTGTATGTGAGTGTGATCTCTGCCATTACATGAAGAGGGTCAGTGGTTATAGTGATGTTATGATGTCAGTGCATAGAGCAGTTACACATATCGGCTGTAGTGTAATATAACAGGAGTGCTTTTACTGCAGCACACATGTTCACTTCTTTCACTGCCTCTTAATAAAACAGACCAACGTCACAAATTTACATCACTAAGCAAATACTAAGTACATCCAACAGTACAGTATTATTTCTCTACTGATAAAACTCATTGAACAAGACAAAAAAGAAAATAAAGGTGGCATTAGGAGACAAACATTACTAATTTTGTGTTTCTTTTACTATTTTCAGATTATAACTTAATTTTATATGAATATAGCTTCTATTTTTGGATAATCCTTTGTTTATGTTATGTTGAAATGATTCCTACTGAAAATAAAAAGCTCAGAGTGAAATAAAATGCTTTTGTGCAGAATAGATCCAGACAGCAAATATGGAACCAACAAGAAGCCATGCTCAGTTGAGGATATTAATATACATTAGGATATATTTACTAAAACCAGAGGTCTCCATGTACAGTTAAGTACATAAAATCTGAGAAGGTAACACAGTCTCTATGCCCATAACCACGCTGTTGCGTATAAAGTTGGAATAATTTTGTTTTCAGAGACATTCCTCTTCATTCCTATTTATTCACATCAGTAATCACCTTTGACCATGTACAATAATTACATATTGAGTCCCAGTCACACTTTATCTGCCAAAAATAAATCACACTGTCACAGTCATACCATGAGGAAAGAAAAACTGTTTAATCCAAATTTATGAGTAGTAATGTACATAGAAAACTTGTAATACGGTCGCAGAAATAATTATTAGACCAAAAAAGTCATCAAAAACCATGGTTATGCAATCAAGTCCTAACTCCTGTGTGTATCATGTGACTAAAACAGACAAAAAAGAAACCATGGAATGAATAAAAGCACTGTTTTTGTCAATACAATGCCACAGCATGAATGTAAGAACTTATATGATTTTGGTTAGTATCACAAAAACTATGGAAAATGGATCGATATCAGCTCTGAAATTAAACTACAATGAGCTGTTTTTGGTATTATTATATTTGTCAAAACAAATGGACCTTTAGTTGTACCAGGCATTAAAATGAACAAGAAGAGAATATAGGTTGGTCTAATCATTTTTTCTGCGACTGTATGCCCATAACTACACTGTTGCCTATAAAGCTGGAATAATTTTGTTTTCATGTGCATTCCTCTTTTTATTCCTATTTAGCTACTTCAGTAATCACCTTTGACCAGGTACGATAATTACATACAGAGTCCCAGTTACACTTTATCTGTCAAGAATAAATCACATTGTCACAGTCATATCATGAGAAGAGACAAAAATTGTTTACTCCAACTTTATGAGCAATAGTGTACATATAAAACTTCTAATAAAACCTTCTCATGCCCTTCTAAACACTCTGAAAAACATCCTACAATTAATACCTAATACATAATCCACAGCTGAAACGGAAAACAAATACTTATTATTTTAATGGAGCCGACTCCATCCAGTTCAATCCGGCTCAAAACATCCTCAGACGAAAACAACACGACCCACAAAAAATGAACAAAAAGCAGGATTATATTTATGAATCTGGAGGAGAATGATTATTATTGTGTTATCGTCTCTTTATCTCATGACCAAAGAAGCACTTCAGACATCTGAATGATCTACTTCAGGAGTTCAAGGAACAGAACGTGTTTATGCACAACTTGTATTCATGAGCAAAGTCAAGATGGTGGTGTTTTTCTGATAAATGACACAAAGTCTAACAAGTTTCCACACATTTCCTGCTGAATCACCACAAACACTGAGTTGAACAGCTAATCTAAGTGTTGATAGTGCTTTTATGTTTGATGCTTTATTGTATATAAATAATCTTTTCATTACGCTCAGCTGTAAAAAAGCAGCATTTTTCAATAAAGTTCTAGTCTCTTGAGATGACAACACAGACCGTCTGGGCTGGAAAATAACCTTTTGTGTAACAATATGTGAGGTCTGGTTCACTTAAGTAGTTTAGCACAATGCAGCACTATTTCTTTTATGTTACAATTCAATTCTCCTGTGGAAAAAAAAAAGTTCCACACCAACAGCAAATGAAACCGTAGACGTGAGTAGGTGTTGTTGATAAATAAAGCAGAGGTTCAGCCAGACTAAAGTTTTCTCACACATCCATCATCTGCTTGGAACAAAAACAAAAGCTCCAAAAACAAGACAAGACAGATGAGAGAATCAACATCAACATTATTAACTTTAAAAAAGACTGGAAACTGACAAAATAAGACTAGAACTTGTAACAAATATGAGCTCAATCTGATTATATAAGTGAGAACATAAAAGTAATGAAAGTGGAAAATGATCAGAATGAAAATTACATCTTTGACTTCAGAATCAAAAGCTTTTGTTGTCATTATTTAGTACATTTAAAAGATA
>JAPTGZ010000003.1:36971314-36986450 GCA_029814645.1 Fowleria isostigma
TAACCTACGTGTATGAAATATAATTAAACAATACACAAAACTCTGGCATAATATATTCTTCATTAAAAGTTATCACTTATTAGCAGTCATCCAGTGCCTTTTTATAATCCCTTAAATGCTGAAATTGTACAGAATTTCTTAAATATTGTGCAGAATTTGATATTTTTAGTCCCACATAAAATAAAACACAGTGTGATTGATACATTATTATAAGAGGAGAATTAATATGGGGCAGTTTAATAAAGGTGTTTCAGGCCTTTCAGTCTCGGTTCTGTAAAACTACCTTTCCTCTTGTATCATCCCATTTGTTTCCTCACCTCTCGGTTACCTTGTTATTCTTCCTTATCCATGAAAATATTGGTTGTAATAATTTTGATGTGGGTCTCTGGGCCTTTTTTTTGTCAGTATACCCCAGGATGTGACCTCTGACAGTCACCAACTCCAGACTGAGCTGCCTCACATGTCTGGACATGTCCGTCTGTGCTTGTTTTGTTTTTGTGCAGGTATACTGGATAACAGTCCTCAAAAGCTCACATGATTGTTAAAGGAGCTGGTGTCAGTGTGTTGACCTTATGATTTCAGTTTGGACTCTAATGCTTCATAATCTTATTTTTATAATTGGGTCAAAACCGACCCTAACAACACAAAGGTCATAATTTTAAACGGGAGCATTTTATAAGTCAGTAATTTTTTTTTGTTGAAATAGAGGTTCTTGACATATTCAAAAAGCCTTGATGCAATACACAAATTTCATGTGGTTCTTTTTGCATTTAAAACCCAAAATGGGTCAGTGCCAATCCCTGACAAGAGGAAGGTTAGCCTAATGGTTGAACCCACAATCTAGCTTATTTTACTCTAAAAACCCTACGCCCAGGCTAATTTCACTGCAACGGTAACAATGTGTTAAACATACCTGTGGAACAAGAGGGACAAAACAGTTATTATCTGTGGTATGAAGAAACTGCTGTACAAGAATTATAAGACTGACTTAGTAAAAATACTAGTCCTGGGGCTGTTTTTGAAAACCAGACCTCACATTTAATCTGAGCACGCTGTTTTGGTCTATGTTGGACGGTTAGAATACATACACCTCCTTTGAGTTTAACACTTTATTTATTTTTTCTATCCCTGTACAAACAGTCTTTTAATACTAGCCTGCAGGAGTAAGGTGTGGTTATAGGCATGTTACTACATTCTTAGAGTTAATTACTAAACGTACTTTTTAATTAACCTACTTGGCAGATTATACTTGACATAATTTATTTTTATTTTTTTTTAATATTTACATCAGGTGTACTGGTTCTGAGTTGTGTTCTAACAGATTCAAACATTTTTTCAGGTCATTCTGCTTTAACTTTTTATGATCCTGTTAACAAGTCACAGCTCTGCCTCTGTCTCCGCTTGGCTTGTTCATTATCTCCCCCGGTCCGCTCTCCCTCTCTCCCCACTTGTCACCACTGCTCTGACTGAAAGCAGCAGCTGCCAACTTGAAGTAGCTGTTACCTGAACTGGACGTAGGGAAATCTGAGCGAGTGGTGTGTGTGTATGTGTGTAGAGGAAAGGCAAATGTGGAGGAGTAGGGCTGCTCAGGGATGCCAGCTGCCTGTAAACTGGGCAAGCAGCCACAGTGATGCAGGAGGAGACTGAGTGTGACCTTCTGACCCTCCAAATAGCATCCCAACAGGACAGGACAATT
Source organism: Fowleria isostigma (assembly GCA_029814645.1). Classification (NCBI taxonomy): domain Eukaryota; kingdom Metazoa; phylum Chordata; class Actinopteri; order Kurtiformes; family Apogonidae; genus Fowleria; species Fowleria isostigma. The sequence continues at coordinate 36,973,011 of JAPTGZ010000003.1, forward strand.
TGTAGCCGGCATCTATGACTTCTACCTGAGAAGCTAAGTTTTGTGGGAAAAATCTAAACTCTACTAACCTTAAACACCTTTATAACATTCATGGATTCCATTAACGCGTCTGTCTGTGTGACTGCTGTGAATGTACACAACAGGCAGATAAGGCCACTTCAACTTTTCAGGATTGGAACCATTTGAATGTAAATCTTTTTTCAGCTTTAGATAATCTTGTCAGGCTGATAAGTCGTCCCAGGGGTGGGGGTCTGTTGAAGAGGGGGTTGGGTATTGCCCTGTTACACTGTGATGTGATCGTAATGTGAAAGGTTAGTTAGATTTTTGCAACAAAAAATGTTCCCAAGATCCATAAAATTTCATAATTATCTCTGTATTTTAAAGAGTTATTATTATAATTATTGTTATTATATTATATGATGCAAAATGAAGCCAAAGTTAATATAGTTACAAATGAAGTTATATTTTGTTCCAGGTGTATTTTTCCTATAATTGTCTATATGGTTGTCTTAGGACTAGTTACAGCTACATTATCATGAGGACAATTCAAATTTATTTTTATGCAAATGGCTTGGACTCAAACTTTATATCTTAATATCTCATAAACTCATTTTTCAATTTGATTTTAACGTATCAAATCCCATTTCGGACTGTAATTTCTTTACAGGAAGTGAAAAACGAATATGAACACTTAGCTGCCCGTCAGTGAATATGAGGCGACTTTGTGTAAAACACTAAAACATTTCATCAGTGGTCTTTTTTTTGTGAGCTTCAGGCGCCAGTTTTTTCATCATCTGTGTTGTTTGTTGGTTCTTTTGGTTTCATGTTTGAATCCAGTCCACTGCTTGCTGATACATCATACATGTTTCAGGCGGGTCATCCGGTGACGTGCTGACGTTTTTTACAGGAATGTGTGTGATTTGCGGGGTCTGCATCACGGAGACCGACAGGAAGTCAGGCCGCCTCCCATTCGGTATAAAACCTCCGAGTCCGACCCCAGTCTTCCTCTTTCTGTTACCTGGGCAAGGGGCAGTAGCTTTGGCCGTGAAAACCCAAAAAACACCGGTAAGAACGACTTTAAATCCTACCACAGACAGGCCTAGTCTGAGAACTTGAACGCCTCATCGACATTTAAACTTAATCTCGACATTTTCTTTATCGAATGGATGATTTTTGTTTAAGTAAAAACTTTGCTTTTTTAGGTTATGTAACACTCAAAATAACCTGTAGATTAGCTAGAAAATGTATAGCATAGCATTTTGATTGGTTTGGTGGAGCAGGCTAATGTTAAAGCTCTGTTGTGTCTACTTTATACGAGGATTATTTTCTAACTTTTTAACAAAAGAGGGTTTATGCGGGAGAAGAGAATGTGGGAGAAGGAACAAAGAGGCGGCTTTGAAAGCGGAGATCCGAGGATGCTGCAATGGCATTCCTTCCTTTCCTTCCCTGAAACAAGTGTTTGCAGTCGTGACTAACAGGTGTCGGGTCTAGACAAGTATGCTTCAGAATATTTGGCGATCTTTGTAACTTTATACGACGTGGCCCACGGAGTAACACGTGTCTCGCCTGGCCTGTGGCCGACTGAGGCCTAGCAGCAGCCTCCGCCTGCTGATGGACCTAATCGATTTGTTTAAGACTTACAAGCATCACATGAATTAACGTAAAGCCACATTGTTGTTATCACTAAAATTCTATATTCGGCCATCCAGTTTTATGCGGTTACCACTAGTTTAAACGGGGTTAAGATGTCGTGGTTCATTTGACATGGTACATTTAATATGGGTTAATTTTATCTGTAGTTACAAGAAAAGACTCCATTATTCTAAAATTGTTTAAGTACGAAAAATTAACGTTTAATTTTTTTTTTTTAATCGACACAGAAACTACAACAATGGGAAAGGAAAAGATCCACATCAACATCGTGGTCATTGGCCATGTCGACTCCGGAAAGTCCACCTCTACCGGCCATCTGATCTACAAGTGCGGAGGAATTGACAAGAGAACCATCGAGAAGTTTGAGAAAGAGGCCGCTGAGGTAAGCGGTTATTTTTGTATTATCTTTAGAACCGTTAGTCATGTCCAAGATGGCGGCGTCAGCGTGCCCCTCTGAGCCTGGCTGCCCGGCACGAGGATGTAGCGAATGTGTACGCGCATGCGGGGTGGGGCCTGGCGCGAGCCGCACTGACTGTGCATTTCTATTCAGTTAAAGGGCCCCAGGCCATTCATGGAGAACTACTGCCTCAGCCTGGGGATTTACGGGGAAACCGGCATGCTTGGTTTATCACAGTATTCAAAAACTGTTCAGAAAAGTCATTTTAGTATATACATGTATGTAATTATGAAGACCAATGAGGGATTGGGTTTTTTGTGTCAAGTCAACATGTATCACATTAATCCAAAGCCTGTTACTGAATTTAAATGCTGCAAAGGTTATTAAGAAACTTGACTATAGCTACATTGTTTAATATTATTTGAAGGTGACTACACAGCATATGTACTAAAATTACTGTAAATTTCTTCTGTAGATGGGTAAGGGCTCCTTCAAGTACGCCTGGGTGTTGGACAAACTGAAGGCCGAGCGTGAGCGTGGTATCACCATCGACATTGCTCTGTGGAAGTTTGAGACCAGCAAGTACTATGTGACCATCATTGATGCTCCTGGACACAGGGATTTCATCAAGAACATGATCACTGGCACCTCTCAGGTAAATGTTAATACTTGAATATTCAAGCTGAAATGAACTTGGACTCTGACAAAATTGATTAGAGATTCAAATAATCAGCTTTGCTTCAACAGGACATGCAGTTCTTAAATTTATTTTTAATTTTTTTTCCAGGCTGACTGCGCTGTGCTGATTGTTGCTGCTGGTGTTGGTGAGTTTGAGGCTGGTATCTCCAAGAACGGTCAGACCCGTGAGCATGCCCTGCTGGCCTTCACCCTGGGTGTGAAGCAGCTTATCGTTGGTGTCAACAAGATGGACTCCACCGAGCCCCCTTACAGCCAGGCCCGTTATGAGGAAATCACTAAGGAAGTGAGCGCCTACATCAAGAAAATCGGTTACAACCCCGCAGCTGTTGCCTTTGTCCCCATCTCTGGCTGGCATGGAGACAACATGCTGGAGGCTAGCACCAATGTAAGGAAAACTGTTTTGACATGTAAAATTTTGGAGTTTCACATGTTTGGTCAATAGAGCTGGTTGATCAAGGCTTCTCTGTCTGCAGATGGGCTGGTTCAAGGGATGGAAAATTGAGCGCAAAGAGGGCAACGCCTCTGGAACCACTCTCCTGGAGGCCCTGGATGCCATTATCCCCCCCAGCCGTCCCACTGACAAGCCCCTGCGTCTGCCCCTGCAGGATGTCTACAAAATCGGCGGTGAGTAGAAATGGAAATAGGCCTGTTACAAAAATGTTTTAATCTAGGTTAATGTTTAGTTTTATTTACATAGTACTTAACAAAAGTTCAAAGTACTTTAGAATAAAACATTACTAAAATACATAGTAAATACAAAATATATCAAATACAAATGTTTAGAAACGATAAAATAGAATTCACAGATGACAGATCACCTGACTAAAACCCTGATAGTGCCTCAGTTCAAATGTTTAAGTTGTGTGTGTAATGTATATAATGTATTTAGTGACTGGTTTCTTTCAGGTATCGGAACTGTCCCCGTCGGCCGTGTGGAGACTGGTCTCCTGAAGCCTGGCATGGTCGTCACCTTCGCTCCCCCTAACCTGACCACTGAGGTTAAGTCTGTGGAGATGCACCACGAGTCTCTGCCCGAGGCTGTCCCAGGTGACAATGTTGGTTTCAACATCAAGAACGTGTCTGTCAAGGAGATCCGTCGTGGATATGTTGCTGGAGACAGCAAGAACAACCCACCCAAGGGTGCAGACACCTTCCTTGCCCAGGTTGGTTGTAGTGAACCATTTTTTCAGATACTGATTATTAGGGCACCTGTCTAAACTTAATTTGTTTTCTGTAGGTCATCATCCTGAACCACCCTGGCCAGATCAGCGAGGGTTATGCCCCTGTGCTGGACTGCCACACCGCCCACATTGCCTGCAAGTTCAGCGAACTTAAGGAGAAGATCGACCGCCGTTCTGGCAAGAAGCTGGAAGACTCTCCCAAGTTTGTAAAGTCTGGAGACGCTGCCATTGTTAACATGCTTCCTCAGAAGCCTATGGTTGTGGAGGCTTTCTCAGATTTCCCTCCCCTTGGTAAGTTGTGCACTTTGGAGTACCACAGTACTTAATGCTCTCCATGCATTACAGTCGATGATAAACATGCAGTAACTGATCATCTGCTTACCGATCTATCACAGGTCGTTTTGCCGTGCGTGACATGAGGCAGACGGTGGCTGTTGGTGTCATTAAGAGCGTAACAACAAAGGAAGTTAGTGGAAAGACGACCAAGGCTGCAGAGAAGGCCGCCAAGAAGAAATGAATGGTCGTGCAGGACATCCAACAAAGAGATGTGTGCTGGCAGCAGCGGGCCAACCCATCCCCCCATTGCCTCCCCCACTTTGGACCATCTTCTCTGAGGCAGAGCTCTCTGCTCAAGGACTGGCTTATGCTGATTAAAACCCATCGTAAAAGTTTTCGCAGGAAAAAGAACTTCGTGGCATTGTCACCTGAATCACAAAGACAGTGCCTCCTCTCAGTTTAATTAAGTCAGAAAACAGGTTTAGAACGTAACTTGATGTTAAAATGCCACATCTGATTGGAATGAAAGCTGCTGGTAACTAATAAAATAAATGTCTCTAAAAAACCGATATAACCTTGTTCTGGTCCTTGATCTGTTAATGTAGCTTTTGCTAGTCACAAGTGTTCTTGTGTTGCAGCTGTTTTTGACCATGCCATGTGTCTGGTGATGCATTTGTCATCCAATCACCTCCATGGGAGTTATGTCTCTGCAGCCAATGGTACCCCTTTTTTTGCATGACAGCTACAAGGGTATGCACAGCCCTCCCCCTCCAGTGGGTCCGTATAAAAACTCTGGAGTGTTAACATTCTGTCCTTTTTTCCCTCTTCTCCGATTCAGGGGACGTCTTAGTGGCTGGATACAGGTGGGGTTATTTTAATGGCTAACTTAAATGCATGTGTAGTTTTTCAGGGAAAGACTGCTAAAATATGGGGTGGCTGGTTTGTGTCTGTTGTGCATGCTGATGACAAAATCGGCAGCCAAGTGTGCAGGTTGAAGTCTTAAGGATTTAGAAAATTTAAACATCTAATCCACTTGATTAGATCAGTCTTTAATAGCTGTATCTATAGGAGAGAAATTCGGCTTTCTTCAGACGCTAATTTTGCTTGGTATTACAATAATTATCCTTAACTTGATGGAGTTATTTTTGCATTCTGCCAGTCATGGCTCCTCTGTACTAGCTCGTGAACGCGCACTTACTGCTGGCTGCATGGGCGGGGGAGCGCGCCTGCAGTTTGTAATAACATGGCGGATCCGTGCTCCCAGTGCAACATGGAGGCCGAAGCCGGTACTGAGCCCGACCACATGGCGTGACTCACCGGCGTCGGCTTTCCGGTGACGGTGTCAAAGTGTCACTTCTTTTTTATAGCCTCTAACAGCTGTGCTTAACAGTGCTCCTAAGTTTTTTCCGGCTAGCTTAAAGCGGCTGTTTGCGTAGCTAAAATCTGCCTTTTGCGACACGTTTCATGATTTGCCGTGATACCGTTACTCATAAGATGGTAACTACGTTCGTCAGTGTGACACTAATCACCACTTTGAGACAGTTTGTGTATGTAAATATTTAGCGGTTGTATTTTACGTTATCTTCCAGTTAGTATAAATCACAAGCGGTTCTTAACTGTTAACTGAATGGTAACTGACATTGAAGAGCCATTACCTTGAATAATATGAACACTAGTTTATAAACTTTTTTTTTTTTTGCCATAATGGCCTTTATGTTTTCCATTATCAGTGAATCAAAATGGGAAAGGAAAAGACCCATATCAATATCGTGGTCATTGGCCATGTCGACTCCGGCAAGTCCACCACCACCGGCCACCTCATCTACAAATGCGGTGGAATCGACAAGAGAACCATCGAGAAGTTTGAGAAAGAGGCCGCTGAGGTTTGTATCAGGCAAACGACTACAATGTAGCTCCTCCAACTGTAGTTTCAGCATATGACATAATTAAACCATGAAAACACATGATTTCAGTCGGGTGTGGCGCACGTCGCTGCTCACTGATACAACAGGGTCACAACACTGCCACCTACAGGCCATAAAGCGTATGGCTTTTAATAAAGTAAATATTAAATGGATGATTTTTACGGCAACATTTTATGTCCCCATGTTTCACTCGCCCTGATTTATAGCCTAATGTTAGAATACACACAAACATATAAATATATGAATTTAATGATATTACCAATTAGTTATAACTGATAATTATTGCTCTTTCTTTATAATTCCCGACAAGGTGGACTTTTTAATCTAATCTAGCTGTAGCTCTTTAACTGATCAACAACCTTCAATAGATTAACACATCTTTTAATAACTAAATTTAATTTTTTTTTTTTTTTATTCTACTGAATTAACTTTTCCCATAATTTATCATAACAGGGTGAAAAATTGTTACTGGGACATGTACAATGTAAAGGAAATAGTAGATAAGAAATACAGTTTCACCAGATTCAATTGCATCATAAAGTTTAGTCTAGTCAATCAAATTAATTAAGAAAAAAAAAAGTTTTATAATTTTCTGACATACTTCTGGAGGAATTTGATTATATGGCACTGTGAGACATCATGAAATTAAGCTTGTGTCACCAAAAAGGTGTATAAAATACAAAATAGTTTTTAAAATGCATTTAATTTCTGTTTAAATGATGATAAACATTTAAACACATAATTATATTACTTTGTCGTAAATATTTGGCACATATTAGAAAAATCAGGGTCAGTAAAACATGATGACATGAATGTTGCCATACAGAGAGAATCACCCAAATGTTACAGCTGGGATGTCTAACTCAGTTTAGGGACCACATACAATATGATCTCAAGTGGGTTGGACCAATAAAAGAATAGGTACAATGACCTATAAATAATCAGATTTTTTTCTTTTAGTGTGAAAAAAGTACAAATACGATATGAAAATGTGAATAACCTAAACAAACCATGTACCACCTGAAATTCTTCAGAAAAACAAGTGCAATTTTAACAACATGTCTCAGCTTATTAACAAAACTTGAAGATCACAGTGGATCTACAAATATGGCAAAGGGTCCAATCCAGCCCAGGGGTCAGTTTTTGTCCGCTGGTCATATGTTTGACACCCGTATGTTAAAATGTTGATGGGTAACTTAAACCTCTTTTTAACACTTGGTCAGTTTGATATATTAATACTCAACCATATACATATGATTGAAAATTATGTAAATGAACTGAAAGCTACAGAATTCTGAATTGGGACTTTCACCAGATGATTTATTTAAAGACCATCAGTTAAAAACCAAAAAATCTGAGAACTTTACAGAAGCTGTAAGTACAAAGATAAAATATTCCAAGAAAACTGGATTAAAAAAATAGGAATAAAATGTTAGAGCCATTTAAAACAATTCTCTATAAAAATGGAATAGAATTAAAGAATAAGTTTGATGTAGGAAATAACTTAAAAAGTTAATAAAATTAATTGATTAACTGCTTCCTTTAGGGTAGTCAGATTACAACAAGCCAAAAATCTTCAAATGTCTCTTCTAAACAAAAAAAAAGAAAAGAAAAAGAAATGTTGGTCGATAGATAAAAGCTCCCAGCCAGCAGATCAATTCATATGTTATTGTATGAATTAGTATATCAAATTGGTAAAATGTGTATAACCACTTTAAAGTGACTATATGTCATGATAAGTTGCTTTATTTGATATTCTACTGAGGTAATTATCACTCAAACAGGGAAGGGCATGACCTTGGTTGTTTTCTGTTAAAGTATTACCAGTATGCATCTACTGTGTCTCAGTAAACAAAGACATACTGCAGAAGTGGATGGAAATGTGCAGAAAGTAACGTAGTGTATTGCAGCTTTAATAAAAAAAAAAAAAAATGTTGTATCAGTTTGTGAGACATTGGGACACAGAATAAAAATTTGTTAGCCACCAGATCACCATAGCTTCTAAAAAGTAATCTAAATACGCTGAGTGGATGTTTTCGAATAAATAAAAGAGTGATCCTGAATTTTGAATTATTTTGTGATTACCTAATCTTTCTATCTTTTTTTGCTCTGTTGGTTTTGGTTTACCCATGCTCTGGTCAATAGATGGGTAAGGGCTCCTTCAAGTACGCCTGGGTGTTGGACAAACTGAAGGCCGAGCGTGAGCGTGGTATCACCATCGACATCGCTCTGTGGAAGTTTGAGACCAGCAAGTACTACGTGACCATCATTGATGCTCCTGGACACAGGGATTTCATCAAGAACATGATCACTGGTACCTCTCAGGTAACAGATACATTGTTAGCCAATCTGTCGCCTTGCAGGTTTTATGGTGACAGTTTGCAATGACTTTGTATTTCCTGTCTTTCATATACAGGGTTTTCCTTACCATGATATAATTAAAGTATAGGACCTAAGCCAAATACAAAAGGAAAAAAGTATGCAGACAGTTTCAGTATTGCACTGTCGTCTATGGCTGTATTCACAGATAAGATTTCTTCACTATTTGTTATTTATAAAGATGTTCTTTTGTAATTTACAAATTTAGTTTTACACATTCAGAAAACACTGTTAAAAGGGGAGGCTGATGTCTTACAGATAAACAGTATGATCCCAGTCTCTTCCATATACTGAGGCATACATTTAACTTTTAACGTTTTAATGTCTTCAGTGAAAATCTACAATGTGAATAGTCATAAAAAAAAAATAAATAAAAAAAAACCCAAAACAGGTCTGTCCAAACTTTTGACTGGTAGTGTATATCAGATCTTCAAAAGTGGGATTAGTGGAGTCCTCATATCAATCAATGTACTGACAAAAACAGCTCTGCCAGATAGTTGTTGGGTTTTTTTTTTTGTGGTGTAAGGGAACAAGTGTTCCTGAACTTCGAACTTACAAAGAATAGGAACAAATTTAAGTTGACTTTGGATTCTTGAAATACAAAAACAGTCCATCAAATCATACGGATAATGTTAAATATACTTCAAATTCTATGTGTTCAGGCTGACTGCGCTGTGCTGATCGTTGCTGCTGGTGTTGGTGAGTTTGAGGCCGGTATCTCCAAGAACGGTCAGACCCGTGAGCACGCCCTGCTGGCCTTCACTCTGGGTGTGAAGCAGCTCATCGTTGGTGTCAACAAGATGGACTCCACTGAACCCCCTTACAGCCAGAAACGTTTTGAGGAGATCACCAAGGAAGTGAGCGCCTACATCAAGAAGATCGGTTACAACCCTGCAACTGTCGCCTTTGTCCCCATCTCTGGTTGGCATGGAGACAACATGCTGGAGGCCAGTGACAAGGTAAGGTCAACTTAATGATGGCTAAAGATAATGATGTCCATTTGCTGTGCTAGAACTCATTCATGTCTTGTTTCTCTTAACCATAATAATTGGCTGCCCTTTTTCTTTGTTGTGTTGTTCCATTGCAGATGGGCTGGTTCAAAGGATGGAAGATTGAGCGTAAGGAGGGCGGTGCCACTGGCATCACCCTGCTGGAAGCTCTGGACTCCATCATGCCACCCAGTCGCCCCACTGACAAGCCCCTGCGTCTGCCCCTGCAGGACGTCTACAAAATTGGCGGTGTGTAGTACAAGGTTCCTTACAATAAATCAGGTTGCGCTATAGGTTATACAGAACAGATTGTGAAGGGAGAAGGTAAACCACATCTCACTAACTGCAATTTAATTAATGTAGATAAAACACAGCTGCTCCCATCAAAATTAATTTAATCTGAAATGTTTACTTCGAAGTTCAGTGAGATGTGGACTGAGAACAGCATAATGTTTGGTTGAAACCTTGGAGAAAATAAGAAGTCTGAAGCTCATTAAACTCTGTAAAAACTCTCTTTTATACTTAATTGCTAGTTAGTGTTGTTGTCTTGCTTGAAGTGGTCTTAAGTCCCAAAAGTAAATTGTTGAAACTTTGGTAAGCCTGGTTTTCAACACAGTGAAAGACTTGATTTGAGATTCTGAAAGTCTCAAAAAGACTTTTCATGGCAAAAAAACTGTGGTGAGACGAAGCTCGTTGTGTGAAGGAGTAGAGCCAGTTACACAACAGTAGGTATTCATTCAGCACTGTGCACCTCACAACTTATACTCTATAAAAATTAGATGGTCTTCTCTATCTCAGGTATTGGAACAGTCCCTGTCGGCCGTGTGGAGACTGGTGTCCTGAAGCCTGGTATGGTCGTCACCTTCGCCCCCCCTAACCTGACCACTGAGGTGAAGTCTGTGGAGATGCACCACGAGTCTCTGCCCGAGGCTCTGCCCGGCGACAATGTCGGTTTCAACGTCAAGAATGTGTCCGTCAAGGAGATTCGCCGTGGAAACGTGGCTGGTGACAGCAAGAATGACCCTCCCCTGGCAGCTGAGAACTTCACTGCCCAGGTGATTACCAGCAAAAAAAAAAAAAAAAAACCAACACTGCACAGAAAAAACGTTATGTCTTAAAAAGCCATGTCAGGAGAGAGGATGTTTTAGTCAAGCATTTGCAGGTATAGAAGTCCCCAGTCTGCTTTTCCCGATTATTTTTCTCTTAAGACAATTTACAGAATTTAGTGTTTTATATCTTTACTCTATAAAATAAAGAAGCTTTTTGACTCTATAGAAAATTTCACACAGAGTAAAAAAAACCTCTGTTTATGGAAAATGTAATGGTAACAACATGGAAAGCAGGTTAGTATTAGAAAAGTAATGTAGTTATAATAAAATGGTGGTCATAAGATAAGATAAGATACACTTTATTAAACTAGAGGAGAGTGCACCAATGCCAAAGTGTAGAACTGTCATTTCTAGTTAACCCCTCTCCTCTGTAACAACAGCTCACTGGAATAGTCTGTCCACGGAGATCCTAAATTGTACCGGCTTACAGATGTTTACACACCTGACAAAGACGTGGCTCTTGTTCAAATAGACTTGCATAGACTTATATTTAGATGTATGTGGTGAGTGTGTATTTGTTTGCATATGTGTCATAGAGAAAGAGGGTGAGTGAGTGGGAGAGAGAGAGAGAGAGAGTAAATGAGAAAGACAGGTGTGTGTGTGTGTGTGTGTGTGTGTGTGGTAAACTGATGTGACACCTTTTTTATGTATTCTCATATATGTGTGTGTGTGAGTATAGTGTTAATGGTCTTTTTTTATGTACCCTACTTACTCTGTTATTTAATCACTTATTTAAGTTTAATAACATCAACCTCTTCAGGCACTACAGGTGGAACTGAGCTTCTGCTATAACCTGGCACCAAGATCTTTCCTTTTGACTCTGTCTACAGGTCAATGTACTGTCATGCACTGTCTCTGTTCAAAATAAAATCATACCATACCATTGATCCCCCAATTGGGAAATTCAAGTGTGTACAGCAGTACAAGACAGTATGTATCAAATACATTAGAAAAAATCTAAACAATAAAAAAAAATCTAAACAAATTTGTTAAAGTGACTAAAGTGACCAAAAATAGCAATAATAATGATTAAGATAAAGTAGCAAGTGTGCAGTAGTGACTTTTATAAGTGTGCAATTGAGTGACATTGACAGTGCAAATGACTGCTTAGCTTAATCAGTTATTTCAGTGAATGAGGTAGATTTTACTAATAACAAGATAAATCAACATTTGTTTTCCTTATTTTAAGTGTAAGAAAGCTCTCACAGCTTTTCAATTCAACAATTTTAATTTTGTCACCTTGCAATAAGCATAACTTGCTTAAATGTGGCATTTTTATAGGTTATTTTGTTGAATTTTTCAGTGGTCAAACTTTTATTGTAGCCTTGAGAAATCTAGCCAGTACAATTATCTTTACCCGATTATCACCTTATTTTTGTTTTTACATAAGATACTGCGATTGTATTTTGAGAATATTTTCCGCCTTCTACTGAGGCCACAGTGCACTCTTACAGTAGTATTTGTACTTATCACATCCCTCCACATCTCTCCTGCTCAGGTCATCATCCTGAACCATCCTGGTCAGATCTCCCAGGGTTACGCCCCCGTGCTGGACTGCCACACCGCTCACATTGCCTGCAAGTTCAGCGAACTCAAGGAGAAGATCGACCGTCGTTCTGGCAAGAAGCTGGAGGACAACCCCAAGGCTCTCAAGTCTGGAGACGCTGCCATTATCACCATGGTGCCTGGAAAACCCATGTGTGTGGAGAGCTTCTCCCAGTATCCCCCACTGGGTGAGTAAAACCCCATACAACAATGATTATTAACTGGCAGCTCATGGGCCACATCTGGTCCACTGAAGCCTCCTACCCAACCAGTAGAATATTTATAAATGCATAAAAAGCAAGGAGGGAACAATGTTTTCAGGTTTGTGGTATTTAGGATCCCACATTTCCTCAAGTCGAGTTCAGAGTCTTTATTTTTCTTTGTTGGAGATAGTATCAGACCAATATTTGAAGGGTGTCTTTATTAGACAGGTCTTTATTCCTGAAAAATGCATCATTATTTTACTGAATTTATTTAAAGGAAGCAATAAAAGGGAACAATGTGCTTAACTGGCAGCATTTTGTATGACAGGCACTAGAGGAAATTCATATTAATTTATGTATTACAGCAGTTTTATTTATGTCAAAGTCAACCTTCATAATTGTTTAGTTGCCTAACTGAAAAAAATGACATGTACAAATGGACAAACTTTGTGGATTCATAATCCTTGAAAATCATTTTTAATCAAGGTTTAATGAAGGAGCTGTACACACTCTAAAATTAGACCTTTGACCCTCTCAAACTCATTTATATTTGACCTAATTTTTACCAGTTTTATGCTCTTGATCAGAAAATTACAAATTAATTTATTTATTAACAAGTCTGTTTTGACAATGTAATTATTGAAGCAGAAAAACATAGTACCATAGCCACCGTACCATAGTGCATAACAAAAGTATTTTATTATCATGATATATTTGTATATTGTGATATTATATAATTATATTCATTCCAGAATTAGAGCTTCATTGATTAACTGATCGTCAATTACCAGTAAACTCTTAAATATACGTAATTGTTTTGATTATCGAGTAATTGGTTTGACTATTTTTTTACTCCAGTCTCTTAAATGTGAATATTTTTTGTATTTATTTTTTTCTGTCTTTCCTCTGTGACAGTAAACTGACAAATCTTTGAGATGCGAATCAATCTAGACCAGGGGTAGGCAACTCCGGTCCTAGAGAGCCGGTGTCCTGCATGTTTTAGATAGTTCCCTCTTCCAGCACACCTGATTCAATTAATGATCAGCTCATTATCCAGCTCTGCAGAAGCCTGATAATGATGTAA
>JAPTGZ010000003.1:36998483-37008933 GCA_029814645.1 Fowleria isostigma
AGATAGATAGATAGATAGATAGATAGATAGATAGATAGATAGATAGACAGACAGACAGACAGACAGACAGACAGACAAGCTTTAATACAGACTCATGTCCACACTATAAGACGAGCACAATAAAAACACCGCACTGTATGCAGGATTAGACAACAATAAAAACAATAAAATTTGTGTTTTCTGAAAAATTCAGGCGACACATAACTTTAAGGTCACATTTCTCCAGATGGCATGCAATTAATTTTTGATCCGAGTTTTTTTTTATTTTCAATTTTCAAATGTACAACAAGAAACATATAACTTAAACATGAAACTGTTGTATCCAGTTCCAATCCAGCTGACCTCCCACCCACCCCAATTACCGGACCTTTGTTAAGTTTAAATACAGCCAGACCCACAGTGTTCACCATAAAAAGTACACCCCAACAGATTTGTCACAAAACCTTTAATTTTCCTTGAGAATCAACATTTTCTACGGGACACTATACAACACATCATGTTCTCAGTTAAGGAAATGTTCTGTAAAACTCTGTTTTGTCTGAATTTTTTGAAATTGTGCTTATGTTTATTGATATCATATCTGCTGAGTACTGTAATATTATTAAGGCAGAGTTCTCTTTTCCACAAATTGTGAGATTTTACAATTCACTAAGCAGTTTGATGAATCGCTGCTTTCTGTCTTATCAACCTGGATATGTAAATGTGGCCACAACAGACAAAAACATCCTGTAACAGATGAATTGCAGCCTCAGAAGCTGTTTGCAGAAATTAACTTCTGATGTACAGGAACCCTGTCGACAGGAAACGACAAACAAAATGGAACAAAAATGTGACTCTGTTGTGAATAGAAATGTCACAATGAAGGTTGTCATTCTAAAATCTCTGATGCTTTGCATTATCCCACGTGTTACATACTTTTGCTTGCGTTGACAGGGCGACCACGGGCCGTGAAGGATTCGCCACCCAAAGAGGATGAAGATTACTTTGAGGCTCCCACCATGTCTTTTGAGTCCTTCCTCACTTATGACGCGCCAACATCTGTCAAAAAGAAAAAGAAACCAATGTCGTCGTCGTCCTCATCATCATCACACAGTCGGCCGTCTCACTCTTCCTCATCAACGTCATCCTCCCATCATACCCGAACCCCTGCACCTGCGACCTCCTCATCCTCCTCCTCTTCTTCCAAAGCGAATAAAGCTAATGGGACCAAGAGGTCTCATTCAGGTTCCAGCTCAGCTTCAGCACCAGCTCCAGAAAAACGCAAGAGAGTAAGAAAAATCTATATTGTCTCTTACAATTCTCTAAAGTACCTTTTCCACCAACATTGCCAAGAACATTTATCAGCAGGATTTAATTACCGGGGTAAAGGAATTCCTGGTAATCTGTGCACTTTGTGTTTTCACCACACCTCAAAAGTCTTGGGAAATTTTTTCAAATCAGGCTCATTCATTTGGAATCACTGACTCAAAGTCCCTTTAAATTTCCTTTGAGCACATTCAGCATATACGGTCTTTAGCATATTCAGATGGACAGAGAGATTATTGCAATGCCCTTGTAGGACTGAGCCACGTATACTCAAAAGAGAAACTTTAAATTTGGCCAGTGGACCTCATTGACCGTCCACCTCTTGTAGCTTCTCTTCTTTTGCTACATTTTTCAAATGATCAAAACACAAACGAAGTGAAACGTGTAGAAATGGAAAAAAAGCAGAAGCATGATGTCATTTTATCCATAGCCACTTTTATACAGCGATCCTGGAAAAAAGGTGAGATGGTGATCCCACCACTTTTCCACCAAACACAAACACATCCAAGCCAAAGGAGTAGAAGAGGTGAGGCTGGACTTTTACATAACAGATCTGTGTTCATCAATCAAAAGGGCGGTGACACAGCGCAGCGTATGGTGTGACGTATAACTTGCACGTTGAAAATATTCCGAGCATAGCAGTATTGCTAACCTCTCCAGAGTCGGCCCATCTTTCACCGTTCCACAAATATTAGCATGGATAGAGTCCTCCGCCCAAAGTGTCAACAGCTCACCGTTCTCAACATCTCCCCAGTTTGACATCTTTCTGGTCCTGCTGATATGTTTGTTTACACAGCCCACACTTGTTTGTAAATCCACCCGGCGTGGGGGTCGCACATGCAATACATCATCAAAATGTCACACCTCAGTTGTAAGACAAGAGGTATTCCTTTTACATAGTGTTCCATAATATAATTCCTCCTTTATTAGGGCTCTATTACTACCTCCAGAGGCGTTACACAGGTGAAACCAAATGATCCCACCATGTCGTTCCAGAATTAAGGTGAAATATTCCTGTAACAGAAGTGCTATGTAAAAGGGGCTCATATTTAGTATCAAGAGAAAAAAAACATGGTATTTCCACTAGATGGCACTAATCTCCATTTCCCTTAAGTGCTGATGTTCCCTGTGTTTCACTATCTCCCAATTAAAACCATGTGATTTACACAGAAAAGACAAAGATGTGACTTACTTCAACATTGGGGTGAATATAAGTGCAAAATGCTGAAAATATGTTCCACTAATTAGCATTTTTCAACACACAGCCCCTCCCCTCAGGAATTGCGTAGAATCTGAAAAGTCTCACTCCCCTATTCTGAACAATTTTCAGGGAAAGTTTGGGTTTGAGGGTAAGGCTTTTTTTTTTTTTTTTTATTAAATCTGGCTAATTTTGATGGAAACACTGAAATTTTCAAAATCTCAGGTACAGTTAAAGTTCCAAGTAAACTTTCTGTGGTGGAAAAGAGGCTTAATTTACTTTTAAAAGGCCACATATTCTAGATTCATTTGTTAACTTTAGGAATCACTTTGTATATGTAGTTGTGTGATGAATCTCTTTTTCAATGTTGGTAGGTGGTTGAGGCAGTTCCAACTCTTCCTGAAATTCCTCTACCAGCCATTCAGCCCAATTACAGACCCCTGCCCTCCATCGACGTTACGCCACTGTCTCCTCCGAGGCGGAAAGGTAAAGTACAACGCAAATTATTTAACCCATTATTAGGCTCCAGGTGAATATGTGCCAACTTCACCTTGAACTCTTGTGCAAAATCTGAGCCTGCTCCTCTTGTCAGTGTCCTCATATTCATAATTTTCTTTTTATCTTAGTACCCGTCTGCAACGATGAGGAGGATGCCGGCTTCACAGGGAAACGGTTCAACTCCAAGATGGTGGTTTACTCGGGATCAAAAACCGCCTACCTACCCAAGATGATGACTCTGTATGAGCAGTGCATTCGTGTCCTGCAGAACAATATAGATTGTGAGTAAAGATACATTAAATACACATTAACAGTACTGTTTACAACAAAAGTACACTGTTACAGGCAGAGGTGTCAAGTAAGGAAGTATCTGTATGTGGAGTTTAAATTTTTGTTATCTATACTTTACTGGAGTAATTATTTTTCAGCAGTCTTTTCACTTCTACTCTTAACATTTTCACTCATGTATCTGTGCTTTCTACTTTTTACATTTTAAAAATAGCCCTATGCCATTCCAGCTTGTCATTGTTAAAATAAAAAAAAAAAACAACTATCCAGATAAATACCGCCATCCGAACAGAAAGCATTTGATTGTGTTTGGATGAGAAGTATAAACATGTACCATTTAACACCCTATTTGTTTGTACACGATCCATCCAACTAGTATATTCAACTACGGTAGTCATCTTATCTTCTGCTCCATAAACAAATGTTAATACTCATTAATAGACGTATATGGTTCTTTAATACATTTACAGTGGACTCAAATGCCTTCATTTTCAATGGGCATGTATGAGCTGAAACAGGTAGACTAGTTCATCCCACATTTATACACATTAACATTTTAATATAACATTATAGTCATTATGGCCTTTAGACAAATGTTTTTTGGGGATGTGGGGTGGTGCACCATAGGCCCCTATGGCACCGCCTAAGCTTTTGTCCTATTTGCATTTTTTTCCCCTTACATTTACTTTTATACTTTAAGTAGTTCTGAAACCAGTATTTTTATACTTTTACTTGAGTAAAAAGCTTCAGTTAATACTTCAACTTCTATAGAAGTCTGTTTAAACCCTAGGTTCAATACTTCTACCTTAGGAATAAATGGGAATACTTTGGACACCTCTGGTTCTATGCTGCTGTTCTGACTGTGACTCTTCTCTTTCAGCCATCGCTGAGGTTGGAGGCGTGCCCTTTGAGATCCTCGAACCAGTTTTGGAGCGTTGTACGCCAGAGCAGCTGTACCGCATAGAGCAGAGCAACCAGGTACAAATGAGAGTATTACCATCACCTTAAATTTAGCCAGTAAAAATAGTTTATCAAGGTCTGTAAAGTCTGATGATAATTATAAAAGTTAAGAAAGAAGAAAACAGAGAACAATTAAGCATGTCTTCCTATTTGTATGTCGTCTTTGTCTGTCAGTGGTTCACAGAGGAATCTGACGAGCTGTGGATGCGCCATTGCCAGCGGGACTTTAAACGAGAGTCTCCTCAAGAGTACGAGTCGTGGAGGGAGATGTATCTGAGGCTGCATGACGAGCGCGAAGAGCGTCTGAGGATGCTCACTCAGAACATCACATCCGCACACGCCAACAAACCCAAAGGTACAAAGCAGTTTTGCAGTTGTAGTTGGTACATTTACGAACATAAGTGGGTTTACATGATACTTAAAGAAAACGAATGACTGCATTTGTACAACTCAAACTGAAGGCTGAATTTCAATTTACAGTGCTCAGCATAAATGAGTACACCCCTTTGAAAAGAAAGATTTAAATCAATATCAATGAATGTAAGCACAGTTTCAAAAAAATTGGACAAAAGTGAGTTTTATAGAACATTTCCTTCACTGAGAAGATGATATGTTATATAGTGTCTCATAGAAAATGTGGATTCTCAAAGAAACTCAAGGTTTTGTGACAAATCTGTTGGGGTGGATTCATTTATGCTGAGCACTGTATTTATTTATGTATTTCTTGCTTGCCTTGGTTTGACAGAACTTCCCAAAAAAAGACTGTTATTTAGTTTAATATACTTTACAATTATCTTTAATTTCAAATTCAAACTGAATCCCTGGGTGGGAGGGGTATCAGTGAGCAGGAGGTACATGGGTATTAATAAGCACCACTTACATTTTTACTTGTTTATGTTTCTCTAATGTTTTCTTGTGCTGTCACTGATGTAATTTTTGCGTTTTCTTTCTTTTGTTAGGGCGGCAGGTCAAGATGGCATTTGTGAATTCTGCTGTTAAGCCTCCGCGTGACGTCCGCCGCCGGCAGGAGAAGTTTGGTACCACTAGCGGTTCATCCACCGCTGCCTCTCTGGCAGCTGCAGCTCCCATCAAGTGAGTACCAAGTGGCACCTGCCGCATTTCATTTTGCTTTTATTGAAGCGTAAGAGACACAACATCTTCCAGTCACATTAATCTGTTACATATTCCTCACAGCATACTTACTTAAATACTTTATCCATCAAACAAGGTACAGTGAGGCTGATGGTCTCTGTCCCACTTTTTTAGGAATTAAACTAAATGGTTTTTTTTTTCTTCAAACATCTAGACAGAGAACAGCATGGACATATCTAGCTTTATCATTTTATTCAATAAAAAATATTATTACAAGTAATAATAATACAGAATAAAAATTTAAAAAAAAGGACATATCAAGGTAACGTTTGGCATGTATTGTTTCACATAGTTTTCCCATTTTTCCCAAATTTTAAATTGACAGTGAAGGTGATTTTTTTTTTTCCATCTTGTAAATGTCTCTGGTTATTTGAACCCATTGCTGAGCAGTTTACTCATTTTGTACCATCTATTTTTTGTTATTGCTTTTCTCCCTGCTGCCAAAAGAACATTCCAGAGATATCCATCTATTTTCACAGCCGGTGATTTGAGTCCTAAATACATAGTTATGAAATCAGAGG
The DNA here is from genome assembly GCA_029814645.1 of Fowleria isostigma. Classification (NCBI taxonomy): domain Eukaryota; kingdom Metazoa; phylum Chordata; class Actinopteri; order Kurtiformes; family Apogonidae; genus Fowleria; species Fowleria isostigma. The sequence continues at coordinate 37,004,406 of JAPTGZ010000003.1, forward strand.
GAATATTTTTTTTTTTTTTTAAATTAGCCGCATTGCTTTATTGATCTCAGATCAGTAGTTTTTTATACCTCAACATTCCCAGAATATGTGGTAGTGATGGGTCAGCTGACAGCCACAGGTTCTCCAACATTTACTATTTACCTGGGAAAAGTCTGCACTCTGACAATCATATGGCTTTTTATTAACACACATTAAGCAAACTTTGTAGAAATACAGTCAGGGGAAAAAAATGATTAGACCATTAAAAGTCATCAAAAACAATGGTTATGTAATCAAGTACTAACTCCTGTGTATATCATGTGACTAAAACAGACAGAAAAGAAAATATGGAATGTCTAAAAGAGCTGCTTTTGTCAGTACAATACCATAGATATTGATGTAAGAACTGTTGTGATTTTTGTTGTTATCAAGAAAACCATAAAAAATGGATAGATATCAGCTCTGAAATTAAACTACTATAAGATATTTTTTTTGTTATCATTATATTTATCCAAATAAATGTACTTTTAATTGTACCAGACATTAAAATGAACAAGAAATTGAAGAAAACATAGGGTGAGCTAATAATTTTTTCCACGACTGTATGCATGACTGTGCATCCACATTTCTGGAACAAATTTTTATATGGCATTTTTGTATGGCTTTTACATGCAAAACAATAATCATTACTTCTTTTGAATATATATAAATTGATAATAAAATTATCACTAGCTGCAGCTCAAGTGGGAATTGCTCATAAAGTCCATTACATCTGCATCAGGTTACAGGGCATTAATGGTTATTTCTCCTCTTCCTGTCGCTTCCAGAATAAGGCCAGTGAACCCAGATTACTCTGAATCCAGCCGCTCTGCTTCTTCTTCTTCCCAAAACCCTTCAACCAGTTCATCCCGCCCCCCAGCACCAGGCGGAGGAGCAGCAGCAGCCACAGCAGCAGCACGGGACAAGCCACAGGTCAAAAGTGAGTCAACGCTTGAAAGAATAATCCTCACCTATGTGCACATGTCATTTAACTTAAACCTGACCTGCTTTAACTTAAACCTGACCTGCGTTTGACTTTTGTCACCAATTTCAGTCATAACCTAAGTATCATGAATCTGTAAATCTTTCTGTGATTACACACCTGAATCTCTTCCCTCACAGTGAACAATGAGTGTGTTTACTAACAGAGCAGGTAGGTCGTTTGGGCATTTCTGGAAATTTGTTGTGGTGTTGCATTGTGGGAAGCGTAGTTCCACACAGAGAGAATCCGCGAGCTTTTGCGGGGTCAACATTTTTTGTTGCTGCTACTGTGGCTGCATGGAGCTACACTACACAAAAATTTCCAGAAATGCCCGAGCGACCTACTGTCTATGTTTGTAAACATGTGGACTTATTTGTGGAAGAGTAAACTTCAACATTGTTCACTGTGAGGGACGAGATCAAGGTTCATAATCACAGAAAGACTTTAGGATTTGTGATACTTAGGATATGACTAGGGTTTTTCAGATTTGATGAAAAACTGGTGGTGAAAATCATATGCAGCTTTAAATATATTGTTTACAAGTATTATGATAATCATAATCTCATAGCGATGTCCTTCCTTTTGTTCTTCACTCTGCAGAAATCGCTCCTATGATGGCCAAAACTATCAAAGCATTCAAGAACAGATTCTCCCGCCGATAGTGTGAAAGAGACTGAATGGATTTTATCAATTCCAACAACTGTGTTTTTAATTTATTATGTTTTACTGGAGACCCCTGACTTCTGCACACACAGATAAATCATTACTTTTGTCCGCTGACCACAGATGTGAGCCACTTGGTGGAAATGGATTTCGTTCTGTTTAATTTAAATGGTCACAACGGTTTTGGGGAAAGCACCAAAGTATTAAAATTATAATAAAAGGATCCGACATCGAATTTGGCAACTGACGTTCACATGAGCTAAAAGAAACATTCAAAATACAAACACCTACTATTTGACTTTTATTTTCCAACAGAGTATCTCTTCATCTTCTGTGATGAGGGGCTTTTTTTTGACATTTTATTCAATGGTTATCTTCAATTAGAACCAAATGATACACTACACACGACAGACACACACTTCTGTTATCTTTTATTTACACACACGATACACGTCTGTTGCAACACCCAGACTCCAACTGAGAGGTCATCCGGCCAGTAAACTACGACTTTTTAGAAAAAACAAGGGTACATTTTAGATTTTGGGGCATAAACAAGCTCATGGAACTACATGAACACACTGTAGACTTTATCTTTAAACTTTTCTGTGCTTCAGAAAATGTTTTTCTGCTGTTGAATGTGTGTGTGTGCCCCTGTTATATTTGCTTCACTGTGACAAAACGTTTGAGTGAGGTCAGATGGAAATCCAAGAAGGAGGACAAGAAAAAAGAAACGTAGGTTCATTCTACAATGAAACGAGATGTATTTATTTTCACTGGGACCTGGCACCCCACAACTTGGGCCCTAAATGGAGTAGGTCAAAAATTGTAATTTTATTAGATTTTAACAAATGTTATATGGTAATTTTTATTAAAATTGACTTTTTGCCCTGAAACATGTCTGCATAATTCTTTGTGTTGTGTCAAAATGTTTCTACTGAAAAACTGGAATATGAAATGGTGTTGGACTTAAAAATTATTACTATTGTATAAAGTCTTTACAAAATGATTAAATATATCTGGTTATAATGGTAAACGATTTAAACGATACCACTGACTTAAACTTTACTGACACATGGAAGTTTTGCGACAGTACAGACGTTTGTCGGTAAAAGATGAGAACCAATCAGCGGTAATGTTTGGCGTTTACGTCCTCATTTTAGTAAAGTGGAGGTAGTGTTGTGTACCATCCTGTTGTCTGACGCACTTTCCCCTTCAAAATAAAAGACTTGAAGACTGCGCTTTACTGTTAAAAAAATACTTAGTATTAATGTATGTCATTGTATTTGGATAATAAAAATCATAATTATGCATATCAAGTAGTATACAGTATTATGCAGGGACTAGGTAAAGACTGGAGATGTCGCTCAGCTGTTAGGTAGATAGATAGATAGATAGATAGATAGATAGATAGATAGATAGATAGATAGATAGATAGATAGATAGATAGATAATTTATATTCTGCAATTATGGCCTTTGAAAAATGAAAGTGAAAATGAGGTATTGAAAATATGAAGAGCTGAATTCAGAGACAAAATAGTCAGATACTTAATTTCAGTGCAAAAAAAGAGAAAGAGCTCGAATGTCAATGGTTTTTATAATTCTAAGTTTGATGAGTGATTTGCTTACATATTGCCAAAACATGAGCTGGTTTTATTGTGAAAGTCTCAAACCGGAAGTGCATTAGTAGTTTCTGTGTTTTCTGTATGTAGTGAAACTTGCTGATCTCATTTCACTTTATAAATACATCCCAGACCCGTGTGGGCTTCCACCTGTGTCTCTACCGGTGGTCTGAGTAGGAAAGCCGTGTTTATAGCCCCAACATGTCCGGACACGGACACGGCCATGGACACGGACACGGCTGTGGGTGCGAGGGGGAACACGAGCCCGCGGAGAGGGGCCTGGAGTATGGACTGTACCGGCGGATCGATCTGGACAAGCTCCAGTGTCTGAACGAGAGCCGGGACGGGGACGGGAGGCTGGTCTTCAAGCCCTGGGACCAGAGGACCGACCGGGAAAAGGTAACGGAGGTCCGGGGGGGATGAAGGGAGCCTGGTCCGCGGGACTTCCGGCTGCGTGGGGAGCCTCACCGTGGAACCATGGAGCTGTGTCACTAGTGGTTCTCAGTGTTTTTCTGTGGGTCCCCTTTGGAGGACAAAAAATCTACAGCCCCCCCTCAACCCTAACAACATTGTACCAGTGGTGCAATTAAAATTTGTACTGAAAGAAACAGCAATATTGTAACCATACTTTTTGCTTTTCCTTGAATAATTTATAGTTCAAATTAAAAATAACTTAGATTTTTGCTTTGAAAATATAAATAATCTCAACCAGACTGCTCCCTGAGACAATATTTCTTCAAATAATAATAATAATAATAATAATGATAATAAACTGAACATCAAATTGTCCCCAACCATAACCCAAACCCTATATCATCCAAATTACCATAATATAAGCACTAAAACAACAAAAAAAATTACAAAACATAAGCAATGAATTAATAAAATGATGAAAAAAGGATTAATTTATTAAAAGAAACGCAATAAAATTAACAATAATCCACAACAGGTGTACATATGAGTATCTCCTCTGTCCAACCTATGGCATGTTCAGCATGTGCACAACAGATGTAAATAGTATTTCTAGATGTTTTTAAATTTGTTTGTTACATTTCCATATTTCCTATTGTGTATCTGTTCGTTCATGCTGAATAAATGTTTTTTTTAGTCTTGTGTGCGTTATTGTACTGCACTCTTGCTGCTGTAAATTTAGAATTTACCCAAGTGGGACTCTTATCTTATCTTATCTTATCTTATCTTATCTTATCTTATCTTATCTTATCTTATCTTATCTTATCTTATCTT